>JAODAL010015887.1:0-82393 GCA_025379985.1 Phyllomedusa bahiana
CCGCCGGCGGCCGGGGGCAAAATTTTGTGAAGCACAATCTTCCGTCCGGTTTCCCGACGGAAGATGTGCTTCTTAATGGGAGGGGGAGGGCTGTTCTCCACTCATCGCGGAGGAAAGCCATCCGCCCCCCCCCCCTGCAGCCCTGGGGACGGGCGCAAAATAGGACGGTATTTGTCCTGTGCCGTGTAAACGCGCCCTAAAAAAACAGTCAAAGGGAATGTAGGAAGTTTTTCAAAAAAGCAATTCCACTATTTTAGAATACATGAAAATATGAGATTCTTACTCTACATTTCTGATCAAAAGTGTAATTTCCCATCTACCTCAAATTTTCATATATTCTAAAGTAGCGGAAATGCTTTTTGAAAAAAATTCCTGTATTCTCTTTTGACTGTTTTTTATCGGGTTTATAGAGTGTTGCTTATATCATATATGAAAACTGTCTTAGGCCGTGTTCACACGGCTTATTCCCGACGAATTTGTGAGCCGTATTGAGCTCACAAATCCACCATGAATATAGGGGCGGACAGGGGCGGGGCCGGAGCGCGGCGGGGGGCGCCGCTCCCGGCCCATAAGACAATGCATTATCTACGGCGCATACACGCCGTAAATAATGTGCATGTCACTTCTCTCCCGCCGCGGCGGATTCGCCGAGCGGGGAGGAGCGACGGATTCCACTGTTCTCTATGAGAGCAGTGGATTACCGTAATTGCTGCCGCGGATTGGCGCCGTACTGCAGCGCAAATCCGGCGCGCAGTACGGCGCCATATCCGCGGCAAAATAAGCCGTGTGAACGAGGCCTTACAGTATGACTGTCTTTGTTGCCCATAGCAACCCTGAAAGATCTTTATGGGGAATCATGGAGGACATTCACTTGTATGATTCCCTGTCGGGCTTCAGAATTAACGAGGGTAAATCAGAGGCTTTACTATTGAAGGATCCTTCTGTTCCGAGCCTGTCGTCTGCTTTTCCATTTTACTGGCAGGCAGATTCCTTAACTTATTTGGGAGTCCAGATTCCCAAACGATGTAACTTGATACATAAATATAACTTGACCCCGTTCATATGACAAACCGAGGCATTATTTTCTACATGGGGGAAGTTGACCTTATCACCTTTGGGCAGGGCAAACTTGATTAAAATCTTCCCGAAATTATTATATCTTCTACAGTATCTAACACTATATCTTAGACCTAAAAAATTAAAAATGCTGTAGGCCATGTTTCGGAAATTCATATGGAAGGGGCGCAGACCAAGAACCAGCCTGATCATTCTAGAGCAGACCTGGGCATTGTACAGCCCGCGGGCCACAGCCGGCCCTCTAACTAGCTCTGACCAACCCACATGAGATTTCCCGACATTACATGCAACTCGGTAGTCCCCGATGCAGCCGCTATCCGACGACCATTAAGGTCCCAAGTTGATAACAGTCGCTAAGCTATCGGCCTTAGCAGAGTGACTCCTCATGGTCGGTAGGGAGCTTAAGGAGCAATTGGATAAAAGGGCAGGGAGAGGTGGTCAGTAACCTAGCGGTAGATCAAATCTTCTTTATCTCCTGAACAAAGCAAAATCAAAATAGCAATGTATTTGGAAATGGTTTTAATTTACTTTTACTTACAAAAGAACTAATCATTGTAATGAGAAAACCCCTTTAATAACAAACCAACCGAACCTATCTTGTTAGTAACCTGTGGACTGCCTGTAGATTGTAGTATCAGAAGGGTCTGTACTCCTGTATTTATCTCTAGGAATAAAAGGAGGAATGGGACAAAGCTGTAACACCAAAATGTGGCATTTTTTCTGTTGCAAAACAACAAACTTTTTTCCAGTCCTGGATAATATCTGACTTCAGGCAGTGAGAAGCCGGAGTAGACAGACACTTCCATATCTTGCTAGAGGGAGACATAGTATAAAATGCACAATATAGCAAAACTATTTGCATTCTGCATATTAACATCCTGTAACCAAATAACGTATTTTTCTTTTAATTCATTGTAGCCTGGAAGAGTTGTCACACTTGTTGAAGACCCAGAGGTAAATATGATCTGTGCATGACACATGTACTTGTTCTTCTACCATCTGATCTGTTTTTACCTGTTGTATCCTAGTACGGGTTAAAGAGGAAATAAGGATGTATGATTGCTGTGGGTTACACAGCACCTTTACATATAGAATGGTACCCAATTATTACATTTCCTATTACAGTACATGCCCTAAGGATCATCGGGGGCAGAGACCCAGTGCAGTGGTGTATGGAGTCTCTATAGTCCGCGAGGCACCAGGGTCTCCTCCAGAGCCAATGCCTCCAGTAGAGAATGTGCCTGTAATCTGGGATCTCTTGGATGGTGCCACATTCTTTTTCTCATGCATTCAGTATAAATCAGTGAGAATATATAAAATGTAGGCATGCAGAGATATGGGCCCAAAGCAGTCCTTAGACCATGTGTTATGGAGATAAACAACATGGGTGCATAAACATAGACCTGGAAATATTAATCAAAGGGGTTGTCCATGTAGTATAAAAAATTAGTATAATACTCTGGGGGCCCCATTATCCTAAAAAAAAGTATACTCCGATTCCGGCACTGGCTCAGTCTTCTGTTGACATGCTGACACTTTGAGTGCAGCCATAACGTGCCTTCTGCTTATGTAACTATTCAAAGCTCTTCACTTCTGAACAGTAATATAACTGCAGCGGTGATGTGTCCCTTCAGGGGATTTTGTTTTAATGGAGGCCCTAGAACATTATATTCATTTTTTTATTAGACATTGATAACCCCTTTGAGGTGAAGGTGCACACGAGAAGCTGTTCCCAATAAAGTGGGTTGGTGGCAACAATAACTACAACACGCCTTTTGTCAGAGCCTTGACCCGAGTGTAGTGTCCTCCTAATACATCATTTACAAAATGTACAAAAATAGCGCTCAAGTTTTATTAAGTATTTGCAGTCCTATCTGTATTCGATCAGGCATGGATACAGTATTGCTGTGGTCAACAACCATTTGAGTTTGAAACGCATAGGCGTCGGATATTGACAAGCTTTATTATTTGGACCACTGTTAGGAACATTTTGGAATGTGAAAAATTAAAAATATCTTTGTTTTAAAGTACTGGATTTGGAGTCTTTACAAGTCCCACCAATCACCATCAGTTGCCAAAAAGTAGAACTAAATTACCCATAGTACGCATACATTTAGGGTTGATATGGTGTGTCACGTGACTACATGATTATGTATGTATACCAAAAGGTGCTTGGTCCCAGATGACAGATTCTGAAAGTCGGAGAGAGTTTCAGGTACAGATGGTATGGTGCCAAATAAACTCGGGATATTTTATTTAGACTTCTATGGCAAGTGACTGTGATGTGTTGTAAAATAATACTACTGGCAGTTGTAGAGAGATGTCTAAGCATCATAGGTGTAACAATGAAAAGGGTTACAAGACCATGTGAGGAACACACTTGTGTGTCATAGCAATAGAAAACGGAAGAATGGCAGCAGCACAAAGGTCCCAACAATGTAACAATGCAACGGACTGTCCAAGGCAGGTTAGGTCATACCCATCAATGGAAAATCCAGAAGAAACCAAAAGGACGTCAGCATATCCTCAATGGTTATTTATTCAGGCATAAAAACTTACACACAGGAGCTGATGCGACAATCGTCAGTCAAACCTTGCATACACATAATAGGAGTGTCCTGGAGCTGTAAGACAATTAACCGAGATCATACGATCTGTGACTAAAGAACCCTCTATGTTACTAAACATTACTATAAATAACCCCACCACAATGTATAATCAATGTCAAAAATCTAGCCAAAAAATAATGTGACGACCACCGGACCTCATTGGAGGAAGAGATCCCAGTGACCCGCTGTGCTGTGTAAAAAATAGCTCAAGTCTTACCTCTGCTTAGTCCAGCAATGGTTAGTACGATAGAATTAGCTCTTTCTCAGATTGACTAGAGAATATCTGGATATATTCCTACTGTGAGTCCTGGGGAGCGGTGCAAGCATAAGGTGGCAGCTTATTCTGGTGACTCTTTGCTTTTGTTGACTAACCTGCTTGTCGCTATGCCCGAATTCATGAAGAAATGTTAAACTTCTGGATAGTTGTCCAACTTTAAGGTAACCTGCCCAAAGTCGGAGGCTTTAGCTGTCCACACCACATCTTATCTAAGAACTAAGTTACCCTTTTCGTGGGCTTCAGGATCCATTAATTCATAACCTACCTGGACATCAAACCACCTCACAAATTGTCATTCCCCTAAATCTTCTTTCACTTCTCCCAGAGCTGTGGAGTCAGTCGTTATAAAGTGGACCGACTCCCAAAATATATAATAGTGGTACAGTTAGTTCAATGCAGTGCCAAGAGCAAGAGGAATTGGGTCTTGCTGATGCTGCTGTTCACACATCTTAAGCCTCATCAGATGATTAGTTTAATTTTGAAAAGTATTTGGATGACATGGAGCAGGCAAAGTGTTGCTGCAGGGGAAAAGATTCCGCTCCCACAGCAAACAGATTCATCAGATTTTAGAAAAATGTTTCACTTGTTCTCAAAGAAGTAGAAGATCAACCGTTCATCAGAACTGACTGTGGCTGAGGCAATTCCTTTATACCCTGACATTGTTAGAGATGTTGCCCCTGTGGTCACCGTTTTACCCCCAACCCAAGTTAGTGTAGAGAGGCCGTTCTCTAGCCTGGAAATAATGAGATCAGATGTGAGGTCATGTATGCAGGATCTGATGGAGGCAATACTATTTCTCAGAACAAATTCACAGGCGACATAAATGTTATTCAGGATGTTTTCTGTTGAAAACTTTTTTTTCCCACTGCAGTATTTTGCGTATTTACAATTTTTAAAAGTTTTTTGTGTTCTAAAGTTGTGTCCAATAAGTAGATTTCACACTGACAAGCAATAGGGTAACAATGTTTTGAACTTTTGACTTTCAGGCTTCATATCTCACCATCAAATACAGCTTTAAACATTTTATAGACAATCTCATATATAACTTTGACCTGCAACTATTTATCCTATACTTAGTTCTGCAGATTTTTGTCATGTAACTGCATTGTTATGTTTTGCTCCTCATGGTGAGCCAATCCTTTTTTTTTTTTTCTTGCATACTACACAATACAACCTGTTCCCACATTCCCCAAATAGTCAGTGTTTTATTAGGTGTTTCCCCAACTAAAGGTCACTGGTTTCAGCAGCCTGAAGAAGATTTCCAAAAAACGGAAACCCCACATCATCCGGCCATCGATGCGTCTCTCACCCAAGAAAACCCCGAACTGATATGTGAGGCCCTACAGGGAAAAATATAAAAAGAAGCCCATCCATTCAAAAGCCAAAAGGTGGCCCCCGGGGGCAACAATCAGTCAACAAGTTGATACAAAAGGTCATGGGTTTAAAATACGACAGACACTGCAGTGGAGGCGGCTCGTATGCTTCTCAAGAGTGAGATCAGATGTCAATGCAAGCACCGGGCAACACGCATTGCACAGGTCTGGAATAATGGCCCGAAAAATGGTGAAGAAGCCACACTTAAAATTAATTATAAACACCCTGGGAGTCGGAGTCGGGGCCTATTTTGCAGGGCGGGAGTACATAAAATGGCCGCCGGCCCCCCCAAAAATATATAAAATTTGGGTCCGTTAGTACGTGCAGGAAAGAGCAAGAGGAATTGGTCCGGTTGCTACTGTTCCTATCTTCGCCTTATCACATGAGGAGTGTAATTGATGACAGGGAGCAGGAAAGCGCTCCCCCGGGGGGAAAAGGTTCTGCTCCCGGGCAAACAGATTTCAGAAAATTTTTTTCACCTGTTCTCAAAGAAGAAAGAGATCAACCATTATAAAAAAAACTGTTTGGGGGTTGGCAATTCCTTTAACCCTGCTTGTTAGAGATGTTGCCCCTGTGGTCACAGTTTTGTCCCAAACCCCAATTTAGTGTAGAGGGGCCCCTTCCCCTTACCCGGAAATATGAGATCAATGTAGGTATTTTGCAGTACCTGATGGAGGCAATTTTTTTCTCAAAACAAATTTCAGAGCCCACAAATTTCCTGCAGTGTTTTGCATATTTAAATTTTTTTGGTGTAAAAAAGTCTTTCCAATAAATATTTTTAACACTGAAAGCAAAAATGGTAACAAGGGTTTAAAATTGTGATTTTCAGGCTCATATTCACCATCCCTACAGTTTGTACCGAGGCTACTGTCTTTTTTTTCAGTATAATATATTTTACATAAAAATGTTTTGAAGTTTTTAGCATCTGCTTAGTTACATTTTTGCCCCTAAAAATCAAAGTGTTAATTTGATTTTTGTTAGTTTTTGGGAAATCCACCTTGGTTTTTACGCCTGAATCCTTCTGGGCTCTGATAGATTCAACATATCTTGACCAAAAACTGTCCCCGGTCCTTTTTAACATTTCCCTGTTGGGCAGACTGGTGGAAAAAATAAGCTTTTTCTTCAACTCAAACCCACAAGTGTTTCAAAAATCAAAAATTGTTACCCCTTTTTCTTGTCAGTGGGGGGGTTCTACCTAAAAGCTTTATTATTGTATCTAAGGTATAAAAACCAGATGTAACCATTTTACTAAGAAAAATTATCACTTAAACATGCGCTTGTATGCGGGATTCGGAAGTCAGGAGTCGGAGGTTTGGGAAATTAAGGGGTCGGGACGGGTTTTGGTTGCCCACTCCACACCCGATTATAAGAAAGGGTTTGGGAAAGACTTTGCAAAAAAGATAAAAATTGGGTAAAAGGGGATTTGGAGCGATGAGAGAAAATCAATAACTGGGCTTTTTTAAATTTTAAGTTCGATGAGGAAGCCTGATGATAGGGGATATTTCACAGCCAAAGAGTTGGTACTTGACCAGATCGATGTTTATCTCAAAGCGGCATATGTGAGTTCCCCTAAGATATTTTCTTTATATACTTGAGTATATGGGGATGAAAAAGGACGACGTGTTTCCCCAGGACAACGACCTAAACAGACGAAAAGGTTTGGAGAACGAATGGTTTAATGCAATGAAGAGAGTTTCTGTATTGGGCCCCCACAATCCCCGCCCCCCCCAACGAACCTTTGGGTAGATTTAAGAAAATGCTGTATTCTTTTCCAAGCCAGTCTGCCAAAAAACATGTGAAAGACCCCGGGGTCAGATTTTGGTCAAGACTCTTGAAATTTATTCAAGCCCAGAAGGATTTAGGCAAGTGAAAGCCAAAGTTTGGGTTTACCAAATATAACAAAATAATACAAATTAAAAATTTTGATTTTAGGTGCAAAACAGTAACAATGCAGTTACAGGAAAGAATCTGCAGAACTAAGCAGATGCTAAATACTTGCAAGTCAAATTTATGTATAAGATGGGTAAGATGATTTTCTATAAAATGATGGTAGCCTCATGTACAAAACTGTAGTGGATAGTGAGATATGGAGCCTGAAAGTCAAACGATCAAAACACTGTTACTGTTTTGCTTGTCAGTGTATGTTCTACCTAAATATCTTGATAATTGTATCATAGGGTGATAAAAAGCCTGCTGTTACCATTTTACTACAGTAGTTATCATTTAAACATGCGCCATGTATGAGGGAGTCAGGGAAATTTAGGAATCGGAGCTTTCGCTTACCGACTCCCTAGCCATGTCTTCTCCACATCTTGAAGACTGACCTATCTAGGTGGCCCAAGGGTACTTATTGGCGTTTTAGGATTATTTTAAAGATGAGTGTCCTTCCCAGACTGCTGTCCATCAGGGTCTTCTGGTCCCCATAACGTTAAACATTTTTGACAAGAGTTTTTACCAACTTTGTTTGGGGAGAAGAATTCCCCAGGTTAGCGAAAGATATACCGACACAATCAAAAGTGCAAACGAAGGTAGAGTGGTACCATGCAGCTGTCCATTTCACATTGATGGCCACACAATCATCTGGATAGCAAGGTTGTCAGTTGAATTGACTCCTAATATCCCAGAACTTGGCCCACACTAGGTCCTGCCCTTCACATTGTGCAAAAATTCTTCTCCTCCCTCCCCCCAAACCCATCCCCAGTTCATGGTGACAAATATTCATTCTCGGGTTAGGGAACCTACATATAGGACACAGAGTGTCTGCTAATCTTCATGCCCAATCTCATGGAGAAAGTTCTACCCTGGTCTTTGTGTCTCTGTTTCTTTGCTGCCTCCAGCCATGAAGCCACATCCATGTAATTGCTAAAGGCTGGCTGTATGCGTTGCCAGGAGAGGCAAGTATAGTGTTTTTAGAGGTTTTATTTATTCATTTAAGATTTCAGAAAGTGTTTTGGTGTATTAGCAATTTTTGCACTGATTCACATGTAATGGGCAGCTGGGTCCATAGTTGGGTTTTGTTTTAGATATTGTCTTTGCTATTTAACTCGATGGGGAAAAATCCGTAAATCTGCAATGATTCTGCAATATACATTGACTTCCCGCAGCCTTACAAAAAAATCTGCACATTTAAAGGAGTTGTCTCCCTACAGAGTTTCACAGAATGCATGAATTAAATACTCTGTCACTTCCTGGTTCAGACTGACTGATTTGCATACAGCTCCGTGCTTTCAGTTGCTAATTAGATCAGATTAGCTAAGAAGCTTTTCAAACTGCTCTCAGAAGGCTTTATCTGATCCCCAAAACAAAAGCCCTAATTACAGTTCTGTTTATTTTACATAAGTCAAGCTTTTTACTGCTCAGCAGCATGGACACTGCAGAGACCTGTGTGATGACTTCACTCACTGTTATCTCATTGAACAAACAGCAGGGGGAGAATTGTTTACAGGTCAGTTACTGAGGGAACTGAAATAGCCAGGGAGGTCATAAATTCACTTGTATCTCCTTAGGGAAAACAGAGGAACAAAGCAATATATTTGGAAAATGTCTTTATTTTGTGTTCCCTACAATTTGAAAGCTATTCTTTGTAGCGAGACAACCCCTTTAAAGGTTTATTAAAATCTTATCCATTTTGTTACTATGGTTTTCCACTTCAAATCTTCGATCCACATGCAAAATCCACTAGTTGAAACCTAGCCTTTTATATACCATATAACTATTACGTCAGTGTTTTCAGTAAAGATCGTAAGATTTTTTTTATTTTTATCCATTGACTCAGTTAATCTTGGTAGGTGTGAGTTTGCACAATGTTGAGGATATCAGGTTATATAGATTCTGTATAGTGTACATTAGAATAGTAGTGGACTACACCCCATTGATATATGGTCATCGAGGCCTTGCCTTCTAATCAAGTCATGACAAACAAACATAGGCCCCTAGAGAAATGAAATGTGAATCTGCGTTTGCAGATCCGCCATCATACAGTATGCAGCCCAGTGTGGAAGATAATAGCAGATGGAATGTAATAGTGTCATGATGTGCCCAGTAGTAGATAAACACATCCACATGCAGCCCGGGCTAATTGTTTTTTTCCGCTGGTTGTTCTGTCACTTTCTGTGTGCTTTACAGTTCATTAAAGTTGTCCTTATCACACATTATCCCTCCCCTATGTCCAGTGTGTTGCCAGGGTTTGTTTATTCAGATATTAAGCCTCAATTGTCATTGTAGGAGCCGAGTTCAGGCTTCACCTTCCTCTAATTTTATGATTTTTTGCTATGCATATCTCAGTTGAAATACAAATCATGCAAACATTTACAGACAGTATTAAATTACATGTAAATATGCAGTAAAATGCTTTTATAGTGGACAATACAATATCTTGTATTATTGGACTAAGGGCTCGTTCACACAGTGTCTTAAGTGCCTAATACACCCCTACATAAGCGTCAAATTACTGTAAAACACTTCCCATTGACTGCACTGTCAAATCAGCATCAGCGTTTGAGCCGTCCGCACCTGCAAAGATCCGACATATCAATTCTTTGAGGCATTTTATGCACCAACAATTACAAGGTATAGAAGGCAGTCCATGTGCTTTACTTTGCAAGTGCGGAATTTTCAATGAGGAAGCAACGCGTTTTTGCCACCTAGTGTCCTCGCCAAAAAATACTGTTTGTGAATTTAGCCTAAGAACGGGTCCACTGTTTGAAACACTCAATTGTATTTTTCTCTGTACCACACTGTATCAAGTTTTTATGGAATAACCTGAATAAAAATTTTTCCAGAAAGTAAAATTACAAAACAGGGTTGCAGTACAGCAATGTAAAGTTTGTCAGTCAACATAAACATTACGTCAGGTGTATATTCATCTGTATAGCAGAGAGCTCTGAAAACCATTATATTTGTCTATGTGTCCAAAGCGTACATTTGACCATTAGAGTAACATACCCTAAAACGGGTTACTTCCCCCAAGCCTCCTCCCAAAACACAGCAACCTGTGTTCGACCGAGAGGCCTGTAGGCCAATAAGTGCTGGTTAAGATCAGTGTGAACCCAGAGGAAGCTGGGGAACTTGGAAGTTTTTACTCGTCTCGCCATTCTACTGGATCACATGTTCCCCCTCTTCCATGTCTGAAGACTTCTTAGGCCATGTCCCCACGGCACCGGTTTGCGGTTTTGCAAATTGTCTGAAAATCGGCCGCAAACTTTTACATGGGGCTTTATGGAAAACCCGCGCAGCAGTCCCCACTGCACGGGTTTTCCGCCTGAAAAACATCCTGCCGTCTGGTTTTTGGACGGAATATGAACAAGTGAATGTGAAGGGGGAGGGCTTTTCTCCGCTAAGCATGGAGAAAAGCCGTCCTCCCGCACAAAAACCGGACAACTATCCGACCGGTAATTGTCCTGTGCCGTGTAAACAGGCCCTAGAGTTCTTGCACTAAGGATTTTATCTATGTATCACCCTTAGACTATTGTCCATGTATTAAGCATTGATAGTCTGCTTCCCTTTTTACAGGGCTGTGTGTGGGGTGTTGCCTACAGACTGCCAGAGGGTAAGGAAGAAGAAGTAAAGGCGTATCTTGACTTTCGAGAGAAAGGAGGCTACCGGACTACAACTGTTGTCTTTTACCCAAAGGATCCTTCAATAAAACCATTCAACGTACTACTTTATATCGGAACCTGTGACAACCCCAATTACCTCGGACCTGCTCCCCTAGAAGACATCGCCGAACAGATTTTTAATGCTGTCGGGCCTAGTGGGAAAAACACTGAATACCTGTTTGAACTTGCAAATTCACTTAGGGACCTTGTACCAGAAGATGCAGATGAGCACCTTTTTTCCTTAGAAAAGTTAGTGAGGGAACTTCTGGAGAGACACCAAAATATAAATTGCATATAAATTTCATCCCTAGGAACGGAGACATGTACACGAGGTGTCTTAAATTTTATTGATGCATTACTCGGCATTTATTGGGATATTTCTATTTTGTATGGAATTGTTTTAGTGCTTTCTCCTGATGAAATTTAGACCTTATAAAGCATAGTATTTATTCAGGCCATATATTAGAGGATAGAATATATCATAGATGGATAGATAGATTTATTATTATTATTTTTAAAGGAAGGGTAAATTAAGGGTATGCCCACACGATAGTTTTCCTTAGGAAAAAATCCATCATGGAATCCACATCATATCCTCTGCCTTCTGCTGCTGATTTGCACAGTTTTGAATGCACAGTAGCCCCATTTCAATGCAGCTAGTCCACGGTTACCTGACATAGATTCTGATGGGAATCTCTGTCAAGAAATTACTACTAACTTTTGGAGTAAAAAAACTGAGTGAACAAACACTAAGAGGTTTTCAACATTATAACAACATATCACCTACCAATGGGGTCTGCTGGGATCGTTACTGATCATGAGAATCATAGGGGTCCTGAATATAGCAGGAGTGTGTCCTCAGCTTCTGCTCCTTTCAAACTAGGATACTTGTGATTGGTAGGGGTCCCAGAGGTCGGACTCCCACTGATCACCTTTCTACAGAGGCCTCGGCTAATCATGAGAACAGGGGTCCTGAGTACCCATTTTTGAGCAGCTCTGAGTATATTCAACAGCTGCTTTATTAAAACGGGGACATTGGTCAGCGGTCAGACAGCACCTGTCCATGGGGTCCTCTGGGATCCCTACTCTACAAGAGCATGGAGGTCCTAAGTGCCCCTCTTTGTAAGAAGCGGCAGTGTGTATACTAAACCGCTGCTTCCTGCAAACGGCGACTCTTATGATTGTTAGGACTCCCACTGATCAGACACATTACCTATCTACAGAATAGGTGATAAGTTGTTGCTATAGTACTGTAATAATGGGTCACATTCTGCACAGGTAATAGTACTGCTTAAAGAAAACCTATTAAGCGTCCACACGGCAACTGTAAAATACCGTCAGATTCTGTTATAGAATCTGACCAGTATTTTACAATCTGTTTTCGGACGCCCCCATAACATTGAACAGTGCTATGCTCTGTCATTTTCAACTGAAATACGATGGATTATAGGACGTGTTCTACGTTTTTTGAACAGATTTTGGATCTGAAATCCGAGCTGTGTAACTACAATTTGTATTTTCAATCGAGGTCTGTGGGGATGATTTACAGTCGGATTTTTGCGGATTCTAAACACTGAATCTGCCTAAAAATCCAACAGTACACCAGTGCAGTGTAGACGTAGCCCTAGTGTACATAATGCTGGACTTTCTTTCCCTGCTCATGAAACCTATTTTCTGAAATAACCCACTAACCATACACTGGAATGGCAGCCATCCTTTCTCGGAAAGGAATGGAAGAGTATGGCATGCTTCATCAGTATGCTCCATCATGCCATCTACAGCATTACGAGTGGCCACTCTGTTTTGCACAGAGAGCCAGAGTAGTCAAGGGTTTGTGGCTGTGTCTTTTTCTAGGCAACCACCCTATTTTACTCCAGCACAGCTAAAATAATTGAGTGAGTCTTACGGACTCTGTAGTGAATAATTACTATAGGATACCCTGTTAATTTTAGTAACTTGATCAGTATAGCAGGTAATCTAGCCGGTCGGAGATTTTCACAATAATCAAAAATCTGCATTGTTGTAGTGTTTTTCATTTTCACTTACCTTTTTCCTTTATCCAGTGGAAATACTTTCTTACAAAAAGGGAAGGGGGTTGCCACCATTTAAATAGGCAAGTAGTGTTGTATTTTAGTAGCCATTAAGAGGATTTGCCTTTTGAATTACAGGTATGTACAGTATCTCACAAAAGTGAATACTCCCCTCACATTTTTTTTGTTAATATTGTTTTCTATTTTTTCATGGAACGACATTGATTACAACAACAATTTGATACAATGTAAAGTAGTCAGTGTACAGCTTGTATAACTGTGTAAATTTGGTGTGCCCTCAAAGTAACTCCGCATACAGCCCTCAATGTCTAAACCGCTGGCAACAAAAGTGAGTACACCCCTAAGTGAAAATGGACAAACTGTGCCCAATTTACCACTTTCCCTCCATGGAGTCATGTGACTCGTTAGTGTTACAAGGTCTCAGGTGTGAAAGGGGAACAGGCGTGTTAAATTTGATGTTATCACCACTCTTAGGGGCCGTTCACACGGCTTATTTGGCCGCGGATTGGCGCCGTACTGTGCGCCGGATTTGTGCTGCAGTACGGCGCCAATCCGTCGCAGTAATTATGGTAATCCACCGTTCTCATAGAGAACAGTGGATTCCGTCGCTCCTCCCCGCTCGGCAAAGCCGCCGGGTGGGGAGAAACTGACATGCACATTATCCAGGTGCAATACGCGCCGTGGATAATGCAAATCTATGGGGCCGGGGCCGCGCCCCCCCCGCCCCTTATTCAAGCCGGAATTGCGAGCGCAATCCGGCTCGCAATTACGGCTTGAATAAGCCGTGTGAATCGGGGCTTAGGGCTCACTCACACGGCTGATCTGGGCACAGATTTCAGCCGTATTTGCGCTGCAATACGGTTGAAATCCGTCCCTGTCATTACAGTAATCCACAGTTCTCATAGAGAACTATGGATTCCGTCTCCTCTCCGCGCTCGGCAGGGAGAAAGTGACATGTCAATTATTTACGCCGTGAATAATGCATGTCTACGGGGCCGTGTGAACTAGCCCTGAGGGTATGTTCACTCGATGTACTGCGGCGCATACAGTATGTGCCGCAGTACATAGTGTCTTTAGGGAGGTCACACTAATACGCGCGTACTCCCGCGGAGCGCAGGGGGGGGGGGGCCGCGGCAGCCCATTGACATACATTGCTCGCGGCGCGTATAATTGACATGTCACTTATCTCCCCGCGCGTGCAATACGATTGTATTGTACGAACGGGGAGAGGAGCAATCCATATGGATTACCGTAATTTTGCCACGCATCTCGCCCGTATAAGAGCACAAATACACAGCAAAATGCTTGCCGAAATACTCCGTGTGAACATACACTTAGGGGACATTCACACAGAGTTTTTTTTATGTTAATTTGGGGGAAATGAGCGTTAAACAATGTACAAGTAAAGCTCTCATTGTTTGCGATGTAACATCGCTGTCGTTCAGAAATCTGCCTCGAGAATTCTGCGTCATTTACTCGTTCAAATTCCACGTTGGCAAGCGCAGAACTTGAAGGAGGAAACCAATTCGTTCTCGGCACAAACAGTCCCTCTTGAACATTTAAGTCACGTGAACGTACCCTTAAAATATTGATTAAATCAAGGTTTTTAGAGAAATGCTTCATGAGATTTTAAAAAAAAAAAAAAGTTTAAATAGTCTTTTTTTTCGTGATGTTTAGGTGGACAGAAAATATTTTAAAGAACTATATTTTGTTTGAACTGCGAATTGCCGCGGTTTTGCAATGCAATTTAAAAAGAAATTTTTTTTTTTTTTTACCTAATAACTCATGGTAAAAACATTCCCTTTAACCCCTTAAAGACCTTGGGCGTATCAGTACGTCCCAGGGCCGCTAAGGGGCTTTGCAGGGGGATCGCTCCGCGACCCCCGCGCACAGCCGCGGGGTGTTAGCGGCAAATCGCCACTAACACCCGGCAGTAACCGCGCCGGCGGGTGGCTCCGCCCGCTGGCGCTGCTTTACCCATCAGGCGCCGCGGCGTCTGAATTAACGCTGATCGGGGCCGCGCACCAATCGGTGCGGTGATCGGCATAAGCGCAGCTATGCTGTGCCAATCCGACGACCGGGCATGGTGGTGGGGAGCCCTGTGAAGGCTCCCGTCACTTACCCTGGCCGGTTTGCCCCACTTCCGTCCGCAGACAGGAAGTGGGGAAACCGCCATCTTTGTATACCCTAATGTATTGCCTATGCAATGCATTAGGTTGTATTAACAATCGCGCCACCTAGTGGTCAAGTACCATAGGTGGCCTCAATTTTACAGTAAAAAAAAAAAAAAGTTTTAAAGTACAAAAAAAAAAAGTATTAAAAGTTCAAATCACCCCACTTTCCCCATTTTACAAATAAAATCATTAAAATAATAAAAAAGTTACACATATTTGGTATCGTCGCGTCCGAAAAAGTCCGATCTCTAAAAATATAACATCATTTATCCCGTACGCTGAACACCGTAGAAGAAAAAAAATTACAAACGCCAAAATTGCGTTTTTGGTCATTTAATGTCACTCAAAAAATGGAATAAAAATGATCAAAAAAGTCGCATGCATTCCAAACTGCTAGCGATAAAAATTACACTTCAGCCCGCAAAAATGCCCCCTCACTGACGTCCGTAGGTGTTAGTACAAAAAAGTTATTGGTCGCACAAAATGGCGCCGTGGCGCAAATTTCAAAAATAGAAAAATGTTTGGAATTTTTTTACGGTACCAAAACCTAACGGAAACCCTACATGTTTGGTATTGCCGGATGTGTAACAACCTGAAGAATACAGATAACACATTATATTTACCGAAGATTGAACGCCGTAAAAGCAAAACCCCCGCAAACATAGCGAAAATACATTTTTTTTTTCACAATTTGTCCCACTTGGAATTTTTTTGCGGTTTCCCAGTATATTCTATAGTATAGTAATAACACCAATAGAAAGTACATCTTGTCCCGCAAAATAAAAGCCCTCATGTTCTATGTAGTAGAAAAATAAAGAAGTTATAGCTTTCAGTAGGCGAGGAGGGAAAAACGAACGTGTCGCCAAAAAAAAACGCCTGGTCCTTAAGGGGTTAAAACAAAAAAAATTTGCTTTTTCAATAGTGCTACAGAACGTCTCCATGTAGCCGAGGCCTGATGGAAATATATTCCATAAGAATGTTCTTTCTATTCTTTTTTTAGACACTGCAGCTAGCATTCCCCTACTTGTGTGCAACCATTCATGTAAGGGTATGTTCACACAGCATAATTGCGGTGCGCATTTTGCCGCGTATTATAGGCCTTGCAGCAATTACGGTAATCCATAGTTCTCATAGAGATAGTGAACGCGCCGAGAGTAAGGCACGCCGGCCCCCTGCGCCGTGGGAGTATGCGATCGGCGCGAGCTTCGAAAGCACACTATTCACTGCGGCGCGTACTGTACGCGCCGCAATACATCGTGTGGACGTAGCCTTAAGCTGTTCTTCTGTCGCATAACCCTAAGGCTATGTTCACACGGCTTATTTTGGGACGGATTTCGTTCCGTATTTCGTGCCATACTGCTCAAAATGCGGCTGAAATCTGTCCCAGTCATTACGGTAATCCATAGTTCTCATAGAGAACTATGGATTCCGTCTCTTCTCCCCGCTCACACACTATGGCGAGCGGGGAGAAAGTGACATGTCAATTATCCTGGCGGGGGATACGCACCGTGGATGATGACTGTCTATGGGGCCCAACTAGCCGCCGGCCCCCCCGCCCCATACACACGCCGTAATTGCGGGCAAAATCCGTCCCGCAATTACGGCGTGAATAAGCCGTGTGAACCCAGCCTAAGGGTGAGTCCACATAAAGCTGACCGCTTCTGTACCCATAAAAAATTTTGTTTCCTCGTTAAATTCTGCGCTTGCAAGCATGGAGTTTCAATGAGGAAATGGCGCAGACTGTTCATGGCAGATTTCTGCTTCCTATACTTTTGTATTGCCGGCAATGCACAAGTAAATCAACGCGTCAACGACTATGGTGATTTTACATAGGATATAAGCTCTGAATTTGCCCCCAGAAACTATGTTCAAACACATTGTGTAAAAATGCCATAAGGGTATATTCACACGGGGTGGATCTAGTGCAGATTTTTTCAAATTCATCACTGATTTTAATGTGGATCTTTCTACATTCACTTCAAGCGGAGAAGGAAAAATGTGCAGTTTAGTGTAGATTTTACCTCCTTTCTTTAAAGGGGTTTTATCGTTAGCTTTCGTACACTTGAGCGGTTTCTATCAGTTTAATTTTTAAATCCAGGGGCGAGTCTCTCCGCTCAGCAGGTGAGTCTCCCCTCACTGAAGACCTGTGACATCCATCATTGTGTGTGTGCAGTGGAAGGGAAAGGATGTCTGGAGAGGACAGGCTCCACAAACTCCTTGTAAGCAAAACATCCTCATTGCTATAAACAGTTATACACACACAGCCTGAACTGATGAAACACGTGAGGAATGCACAGTGCCCTCCTCCCCCTTCTGTTATCAAGCAGGAGGTAGAGAAGATTGTATAAGGCTGTGTTCTATGGTGATGGGAACAAACGGTATACAGTGGTGTTACATGAGGGCAGAGCAGTGAATAAGGCTGTTCTATGAGGGGAGAGCAGTGAATAAGGCTGTTCTATGAGGGGAGAGAATAAGGTGTTAAAAAAAGCTTTGTGTTATAAAGAGGGAAGCAGTGTAAAAAAGCTTGTTATATGAGGCGAGAGTGAATCTGACTGCTAGAGACTGATTAATTGCCCAGATCCTTTACCTAGAGCTGGGATAGGAGCATAGAGAAGCTGAGGCAACTTAGTTTCACTTTCAATATCAACAGCCTAGAGGGAAGTAAGCACTGAGTGCAGGCAACCAATCACAGCACAGGGGGAGTTTCCCATCTGGGGGCATGTCCAAACAGGCTGAATGACATATCAGTCAGCCAATCACATAAAAGGGGCGTGTTCAGCTGCTGCAGAAATGGCTATAGATGCACAGAAAAGCTCATATCTACTATATGAAGTCACTTAGGTAATGCAAACCAATTGCAAAAGTGCTTATTTTTACTGTCCCCATCAGCAAGAAAACCCCTTTAACTCCCTGTAGCAAAATCTGCAGTAAAAGCAGAGATAAATCTATATCAAACCCCCAGCAGCTCTGCCCTATTTGAACGTACCTTTAAAGTGATTGTCTCATTAATACAATGCCCCCCCATGTACTGCTATGTCTGTCATGCAGAATTGCCAACCCTCCGCTTTCTTGTCACTAACAGTGTCACGTTTGGTTCCTTTACAACACAGTTGAGAGCCTAAATTAGTGTATATGACGAAGGATCTCCCAATCTACCCAATTATGTGGTCAAAAAGAATATAATGCGCCATGGAGGCACAATGAATACATTGGGCCTATAAGTCGGGAGCTTTTTCTGGTGTATACACCAAAAGTATAAGTGAACAGGCACTTATAAATGAGCTATCGATTTTAAAAACGTGGAAAAACAAGTCACAGGGTATCTTCAGACAGGCTTTACCCAATGTATAGCGGTACGTACCGTGCGTGCCACAATACGCCTGGTGTTTTAGAAGTACGTACCAGCCAGTGCATGCTTCTAAAGTACAGTGCATGCTGCGATACGCCTGGTGTTTTAGAAGTACCTGGCTAGCACGTACTTCTAAAGCAACTTGGCCCCCATATACACTTTCGCTTTCCCCAGGGTGTAAGCTGCACCAAGAAGTAACGTAACTTCTTTCTCCGGGCGCACAGAACATGCCAGGGAATACGTCTGAAAATCATAGCACTCGGTGCTGTGTTGTTCCTGCGTTTGCAGGACGTACTTTGTGCATATTGCAAATATCCATATATGGGCAAAGTGTATCTGTCCATTATGGTGATCGTGGGGATTTCGGTACCAGGATCTCCATCAATTAAAATTTGTGACACCATGACATATCAAAAGTTTTTTTTTAAACTGATAGAAACCCTTTAATTAAAAGCCTTTTGTTAAAAAATAATTTACTCCAAAACGGAGTGCAGTGACATTAAGATCATGGTTACATTATAAAGGTGGTTTAAAAGGGGTAACTTTCCTTACTAGGTAGAGGCACCATGTAGATGTAAAAGGTGTTATGCACCATTAGTTGCTCCACTGAAATAAAAATATATTCTAAAAGGTTCCTGGGAAATAAGCGCAGAATCGCCAGCTCTATCTGTTGGATATAGCTTTCCACAACTAACGTCCGATACCCTGAGCATTGCAGTGCAAATGGGATTACAGCTAACCAGATATTCATCTGCATATAGCCGTTTTGGGGTGTGGCTGTCCCTATTAGGGAACATTTCCCTTCTCAAGCTACCCCTAAAGTATCTCAGCTAACTGACCAGAATTCTACTCTGCACTGATGAGGTGCAAACACCTCGAAACAGCTGGATGTAGATTAATCTCTGGTTGGCTTTAATCCCATTTACATGGCAAGGCTCAGTGAGTCAAACGTGAATTGACAAAAGCTACATCCAATAGGTGGTGCTGCAAGAGTCCTAGCTCATTTCCTATGAGCTTTTTAAAATAGAAGGGTGTTCTCTTAAGAGTGCTAGGGCTAAATACAGGCAGACAAGCAACCTGACCATCCCACATGTGAAGAAAAACAGCTGCATTGGTGATATTGGCCTAACTGCAACTTTTGATTGCTTTAATCATTTTTCACTTTTTTTTCCCTCTGGGGCTGCATTTTTTGCACCGTCTGTGCGGTCACCTTTTCAGACCAGGAAACTACTTAACAGAATTTACAAGTCAATACTGTTACACAGCAGAATGTGGTTGCAAATGATTGTGCTTTGTTGATAAATCAGATTTCCTTACCAATCCATACCTCAGTCTGGAGGCGATGCTAGTGCTTTGAAGAAATCTTCCTTATCCACATAGGATATTCTTTATATCTGTTCCACATTCCTGTCAGGTCCATTAAACACTAAAACCTTTACATCCACCTTCCATTATCCAAGTTGCTTTGTGTGGTGACACTTTACCTCAGAACCTGTCCTCGGCACTGCTAAAAATCACTTTCACTGTCTGTTGATCACACCTTATATTTGTTTGTCAGTAAATAATCAACTATTCAGGAGGATGGGAAGAATTTATTCATTGCCAGCAAAGTGCTAAAAAATTATTTTTTTTTGCTTTGTTACCTCTGCAAAATCAATTGGGTTACTGCAATAACACTTGTTCTCATATGTCTGTAATTCATTTTAGTATAATAAAATATTACATTGAACTCTTTGATTTATTTTTATTTGATCTTTACCTTCTTCTTGCAAACCTTCTTGGTTGGTGGCACCTGAATTTTATTCTCTATTATATAAGTTTTAGACATGGATTCAGGAAACCACTTAGACCTGATTCACTACAGTACTTTGTCAGAACTTGATAAATGCATCAAATAGCAAGGAGTTTGGAGCTCAGGTAAAAGGTAGAAAACAAGGCTCAAGGAGCCGCATCACAGATTGCTAAACTACTCACAAAGTTAGGGATATTTGGCTTCTGGTTGAAATTTCAGGATAAACATAAAAATGTTTTTAAATGAATCATCTCTTATCCTTAGAATGCACATGTGCAACTGTTCAATGTTTCAGTACTTTCTGCACAACTTGCTGATCTCTAACAAAGAGCTTAATGGCAAAATTGGGTGTGTGATCCCTGAATAGCCCAATAAATTTAGAGGATAAATTTGAATTGGGATTTAAACAGCCCTCCTCATGCTGCTGTTCACAGTTTGGCATCATGAGACAACACCTTACAATTGATCAACAATTCCTTGCCATTGCAAGGCTTCAATCAGAATGCTTGGAAGTGGCCACTGAGCTTAGAGTGTCACAAAGTGTTATCAGCCGGTTGCAACACAGATGGAGAGCGCCTGAAAGCCACAGAAAGGCAAAGAAGTGGACGTCCTTTGGCTACATCACACACTGATGGCCGCTTCATTGTAAACAATGCCCTGTGGAACCAGATGATAAATGTCACATAACTACAGGAACATTTAAGGGAGGTGAGAGGCAGCCAAGTGTCACCTCAGACCATTTGTAACCATTTACATCAGCGTGGTCTGCGTGCTAGATGACATGACCACACCACCAGGCACAGGCATCATCTCCTTGCATTGGCCACGGAGCACCTACGATGGACGAGGAACCAGTGGTCTTCAGTGCTGATCAGAGATATATGTCTGTTAACTCTTAGCAGAAATTATGGCCATCAACGATGCTGAAAATTTCAAGGCAAGTGCTAGCATCAGCCAGGTCAGGTACCTTTGCCGGTTGTCTAGCACATAGACTACGCTGATGTAACCAGTTATGAATGGTCTGTTACACCTGGTTGCCTCTCACCTCCCTTACACGTGCTTGGAGTTGTGTGGTATTCATCATCGGGTTCTGCAGGGCATTGCTAAAGCAGTCATCAGTGTGTGATGGAGCCAAAGGACGTCCACTACTTTGCCTTTCTGTGACTCTTCAACCTGCTGATGACACTCTGAGCTCAGTGGCCACTTCAGTCTGAGAGCATCCTGCTTGAAGCCTTTGCAGTGCTGAGGTACTGTTCGTCAAGTGTAAGGTGTTTTCTTGGTCTCATGATGTCAAAATTTGAACAGCAGAATGAGGACTTTTTCTATTAAGCTCCTTGTAAGAGATCAGCAAGTTGTAAAAAAAAAAAAAAAAAAAAGGACTGAAACATTGAACAGTTGGACATGTGCGTTCTAAGGATAAAGAGATGGTTTCATTTAGTTAGTTCTGAAATTTCAACCAAAAGCCAAATATTGCTAACTTTTTGCGAGTAGTGTATAAACCCTAGGGGGAAAAAAATTATAGAATCAAAACACTCAGAGGATGGACCAAATCATTAAAAAAGGAGCTACACCGATAATAGTTCAAATGTGAAAAGAAGAACTTGAGAATGAATCGGACCCCCATCCACGAGTCTATACTCTCCATTCAGAATTCAAAGGAAAACTCCAAGGCATCAGGATCTTCCGAGATCCAAAAGCACTTTATTCTATAGCTAGAACATTCAAAATTGGTGCAATGTTTCAGCTTTCGCACAAGCCTTTGTCAAGCATAATGTCATAGGCCTATATACAAAACCAATCCATCTCATATAATAATCAGTGCGTCAATCACAGTGCCATAACTATTCTATATATTAAGAACGTGTGGAGTAAAAGTATCATTGTACATACTTGTCCCACATAATGTGTGATGCCACAGTTGATATGGGAAGGGGGATGGGGTGGAGAAGAGTCATATCTCATATAACTGCAGCATTCTGTTTAACACACAGCACATGTCCTAAATCATACACAACTTACCATTTCCAATATACATGGGCCAGAAATGGACTTTTGCCCAAAACCACGTACACTATGTACGAAAACTGTCTAGGTCTAAGACTTTCTTTGTTGCTTATAGCAACAAATCAGAGCGCCCCTCTCATTTCATATAGTGCTCTCGAAAAAGGAAAGGAGTGCTCTGATTGGTTGCTATGGGCAATAAGGCGAATTTTAGACCTCGACAGTTTTCATACATGCGGCCCCATATCCACACAATGTGGAATACTCGTCTAAAACTGAAAGCAAACCATTCCCATTAAGGTCAATAGAAAATACTTGTTGCAGTTCGTACGACGTGTATTTTGAGCGGTCGGCTTATCACCGTAAAAAAACATGTTCATTCTGGGGGGAAATTTACTATTGATGCCAATGGGGATAAACAAACAGTATTAGGAAAGTTGTTGAATCAACTTGTGCCCCAGATCTCTGCTGTACATGTGCATCAAATCTGCAGCAGGTTAACTTAATTATCCACACGGTCATTTAATAGTTTTAAAGGGGCTGCTGATGTCAAAGTCTTTAAAAAAAAAAAAAAAAAAAAAAGTTGTGCTGCTGCTGTAAAGAAGAAAAAAAAAAAAATGATACTTCCCCATACGCCTCCAGCCTCACCTGTTGCTCTTCCCCAGTCTTCGGTTTTCCTAATCGCCTGTTGCTTAGATGGTCTCGTATTTTTCTGAACACCGCCATTTGTAGCGGTCGTTTTTTGGAAAAGACATGAGATCACTGCGGCCAAGCTGAAATCGCAGGGTGCATGAGCTGACTGCGGGGACCAGGAAGGCAGAATTGGAATGGAGGTCTATGGGGAGATATCACTTTTGTTCCACCCAAGCAGCAGAATAAAGGGGGGGGGAGAAGCACACCTTTGACCTTGACAAACCCTTTAATCGTCTGTTATCTATCCTAAAGTATTGACTGTAGTGGCAAATATAGGTACAGAAATGTTATATTGCAATTAAAGGAAGTACCATTTATAATAGATGACACATGTAAACAAGGTCTTACAGTCTATACCTTAATTTGACATGGGACACCATAAATCACCAAATTTGAAATGAAAAAATATTGTATCTATTCTGCAATCCTTGCCGTGTAACCCCTAATGAGTGCTATGCCCCGTGACTAAATGTGATAGTAAGTTAGTGTGCAAGTCATTATTGTCAGTGGTTAAACTGTAATGACATTTTATATATGAAATATCCAAGGGTTGCAATCAGATATTGTCTGACAAATGGCTCTCCCTCTAGTAAAAAATATATTGAACAATCCCCTTAAAGGCTGCTGTTGTACTAATAATAATAAAAAAAAAAAAACCATGATCACCTCCCCTATCACCTCCAGTGCTGGTGTCTCCTTCGGTTTGTTCATTTCTTTCTGCCTGCCGCAGTCATGTATCGTTCATGATGTCAGCACTAGGAGTGGTTCACTTCCAAATGGTGACGTTGGGCAATGGAGCAAGATCCCTGCGGCCATTGACTGACTGCAGCAGCTAGAAGCAGGGGAACCATAGAAGACAGAGGATGGCAGCAGTGTTGGAACCAAGGTGCACCAGCAACTTCTTTATATCTAACAATATACCAGACAACCTCTCCGGCTCTGTTCAAACAATACCAGAAATGGATCGTAACTGGAGGACACACATTAGCGAAAGAGAAGCTTCTTGTTTTAAATCCATCCATGTTTTGGCTGCAAAAGCTGAGCCTAATATAGTGTAAATCGCCTTGTGCCACCAAAAAAGCTCAGACCCATCAGGACATAGAGTCATAAGACTTCTAATGCTGGCTTGTGGTTATAGTAGTAGTTTGCAAGACAGATGTCCATCCAGTACGCCTATTGTACATTAGTGTTGATCCAGAAGGCAAAAACCCCATGAGGTAGAAGCCATTTGTCTTCATTTTAAGGAAAAAAAAATTCCTTCCTGACTCCAATCAGAATAAATCCCTGGATCAGCGACCCTTCTCCAGAATCCTGGTCACTATAACTTGTTATATTATTACATCTAGAAATGCACCCAGGCCCTTTTTGAACTATTTTTGTGAATTCGCCATGACAAGTTCCTCTGGCAGAGTTCCAAAGTCTCACTGCTCTAAAGCTATGGTCAGACAACATATAGCGGCTCGTACCTGTGTGCATCGATATATGCGCTGAGCAGCAGGTACTTACCACAGCACTTCGGCCCAGCCCCCATTCACTCTCTTTTCCCCGGTTCGTACTGTGCGCCCGTTAAAAGAAAGTGAGATGGGAAAATAGCAGCGTATGGGCGCAGGACAAAAGGGCTGTGGGAAGCATGTGCTGGCCAGCGTATAATTCCTACAGCAGGTGTGTGGCGGCATGCACGGGTATTAACCGCTATAACGGCACTTTTTTTTCTTTTTAATGGACTCACAAAATGCACTGGGTAATATGCTGAGAAATTATTTTACTGGATTTTCAGGTCATACTTCTGGCTCATTGCAGCGCAATTACACCTTGTGAACACTCCCCTTACAGTATGGAACCCCTGTCTATGTGGAAACCTTTCCTCTAGACAGAGTATGCCCCCTTGTTCTGGATACAGTCCTGGGTATAAAGAGATCTCTATATTGACCTTTAATATATTTATACATATTACGTCCCCCGAAGCCATCTTTTTCTCTACACTTAATACCCATAATCCTGCTAATCTTTCTGGGTATTGCAGTCCACCCAGTCCTTTTATTATTTTCATTGCCGCCTTTAAACCTGTTCAACCTCTACAATGTCTTTCCTGTGCACTGGTGCCCAAAACTGTACACAATATTCCATGTGTGGTCTGACCAGTGACTTGTATAATGGTAGAATAAGGTTCTCATCATGTGCCTCTATGCCCCTTTTAATACACCCCATGATCCTATTTGCCTTGGAAGCTGCTGCCTGACACTGGCTGCTACAATTAACTTTACTGTCCCCGTTTAACAAGTAATCATGGAATGGATTTTTCCACCCCATGTGCATAACCTTGCATTTTTCTGTGTTAAACCTCATCTGCTATTTCTCTGCCCAGGACTCCAACATATCCAGATCCCTTTGTAATAAAGCATTGTCCTATATTGTGTTGATTACTTTACAGAGCTTAGTATCATCTGCAAAGATCAATATTCTACTGTGCAATCCCTGTGTAAGATCATTAATGAAAATATTAAAGAGGATTAAGTAACAAAGATCCAGTCTGAGTATGTACCGTTAATCACCACCCTTTGTTCTCCATCACTAAGCCAGTTACTTACCCACTTGCAAACATTTTCCCTCAGTCCAAGCACTCCATTACTTACCACTTCTATTTATGACATACAATGCTAGATAATCAAGTATAAATGTTGTACCGGTAGCCTAGAAAGTAGTAGAATATGAAGAAACAGGATACCTTTAGACAATGAGTCATATTGATAGAGCTTCGAAGGACTACTCCTTTTTAGACTTTAAATCAGTCAAAAGAGAGCAGTCCCTCGAAGCTCACTATCAAATATACTCAGTAGCCCAAAAGGTATCGCCTTATTCTTCACTATCTATTAGTATCTAATATATGACATCCAATGCTTCACCTCATCCATCTAAAAACTAACCCCTCTAGAAATGATGAGTTATACAGGACCGATCCTTCATGAACCCATGCTGGAACAGAGTTATACATTTATTTTCAGTGAGATACTCCAGGAAAGTGTCTTAGAAAAGTATCTGGCACAAACACATTAGTAGCAGATCATTTCAGTCCTGCCAGTTATTTTCAGCACATCTCACAGATGCTTCATCAGATTACAATCTAAGGAATCAGGAGGCCAAATCTTTTTTGATGTTCCGTAAACCTTTAAAAGGATATAGTTAATAGGGTCACCTGATCTCCTGAGCTTGACCCAGAGCCATTACATGTGTGTAGCCACATACACACACAACTACTCTGCTTCCTCTCAAACAGATGTAGAAGTGACCGGAGCCAACAGGTAATTTTGTTGGACAACCACTTTAAAAGATCAGGAGGAAATTAACCCGAGTTTTTATTTACATAAGAATTTCTATCAAGATGGTCTTGGGAGCAAATAGAAAATCCAGAGGATGAAATATAAAGGCAGAAGCTTATCCCCACTTATTTTATTATCCTCTTTAGGTTTCTGCCTCTTCTAATGGCAGAGCTAGGTTAACAAAGTGTTGAATGAAAACAGCTGCAATGTGTGTAAAGGGTTAACACCGAAACAAGACAGAACGCAGTGTCTATAACATCATGTAACAATTTTATTAAATTAAGTGCCGACACACATATAAAGGTTTCCTGCCAGCTCAGGTCAGTAGACATGCGACATGGTTTGCTTTATCGGGTGTTCACCTGGAAAAAAAAAACAAAATAATTCTCACATTAACAATCTGCTTAGCTACCGGCTAGGACTACACAGTACAGTCATGGCCAAAAGTTTTGAGAATGACACAAATATTATATTTTCACATGATCTGTTGCCCTCTGGTTTTTATGTGTGTCAGATGTTTTTATCACATACAGAAATACAAGTGCAATCATATTATGATTAACAAAAGCTTTTATTGACAGTTAGAATGAGTTAATGCAGCAAGTCAATATTTGCAGTGTTGACCCTTCTTCTTCAGGACCTCTGCAATTCTCCCTGGCATGCTCTCAATCAACTTCTGGACCAAATCCTGACGGATAGCAGTCCATTCTTGCACAATCAATGTTTGCATTTTGTCACAATTTGTTAGTTTTTGTTTGTCCACCCGTCTCTTGATTGACCACAATTTCTTAATGGGATTAAGATCTGGGGAGTTTCCAGGCCATGGACCCAAAATCTCTATTTTTTTGTTTCCTTGAGCCATTTAGTTATCACCTTGCTTATGGCAAGGTGCTCCATCATGCTGGAAAAGGCATTGTTGATCACCAAACTGCTCTTGGACGGTTGGGAGAAGTTGCTATTGGAGGACATTCTGGTACCATTCTTTATTCATGGATGTGTTTTTAGGCAAGACTGTTAGAGAGCCGATTCCCTTGGCTGAGAAGCAACCCCACACATGAATAGTTTTTCTGGATGCTTTACAGTTGGCACGAGAAAAAGACTGGTGTATCGCTCACCTTGTCTCCTCCGAACAAGCTGTTTTCCAGATGTTCCAAACATTCGGAAAGGGGGTTCATCAGAGAAAAAAGACTTTACCCCAGTCCTCAGCAGTCCACTCCCTGTACCTTTGGCAGAATATCAGTCTGTCCCTGATATTTTTTCTGGAGAGAAGTGGCTTCTTTGCTGCCCTTCTTGACACCATGCCTTGCTCCATGAGTCTCCGCCTCACAGTGCTTGCAGATGCACTCACACCTGCCTGCTGCCATTCCTGAGCAAGCTCTGCACTGCTGGTAGCCCGATTTCCCCAAGCTGAAACACTTTTAAGAGACGGTCCAGGCGCTTGCTGGTCTTTCTTGGGCGCCCTGGGGCCTTTTTAGGCAACAATTTGGAACCTCTTTCCTTGAATTCCTTGATGATGTGATAGATTGTTGACTGAGGTGCAATATTTCTAGCTGCGATACTCTTCCCTGTTAGGCCAGTTTTGTGCAGTGCAATGATACTGCACGATGTTTTCTTTAGAGATAACCATGGTTAACAGAAGAGAAACAATGATGCCAAGCACCAGCCTCCTTTTAAAGTGTCCATGGTGTGATTCTTAATCATGACAGATTGATCTCCACCCAGTCCTCATCAACACCCACACCTGTGTTAATGAGCAATCACTGAAACGATGTTAGCTGGTCCTTTTAAGGCAGGCCTGCAATGAAGTTGAAATGTTTTTTGGGGGGAAAAGTTCATTTCTAGGCAACTATTGACTTTGCAATTAATTACTGTTAAGCTGATCACTCTTTATAACATTCTGGAGTATATGCAAATTGCCGTTATAAAACCTGATGCAGTAGACTTTGTAAAAATTAACATTTGTATCATTCTCAAAACTTTTGGCCATGACTGTACACACTGCTACTTCAATAGACATTTCAGGACACCTATAATGGTATGTTAACATGAAGGTGAATAGGGAGATAGTGCTAGATGGCATGTTTTATGACTTTTGTGGTGTCAGGTGGTGCTCACACATGCATTGAAGGCTCTGCTCTGTCTCTCCACTAAAGAATCCAGCATATTTGATGAGAAGAATAGCACAACAAAGCCTTACACTTCCCGTAAAAATGATGGACACCATGGAGTCTATCAGACAACACTGGCGTCTGACCATGCAAAGATCTGGTAATCCATCATTCATTTTGTATTCCTCCCATGATAGAAGAACTACTGAACTGATAATGCCCAAGTCTAGCCAAATACAGAGGAAGTTACCCCAGACCTCATACAGGAATCTTTCATATGAAATCAGATTGTTTGGAGACAGGTTTCACCCCTATTTATATTTTACCACTAGATGGCGGTCTCATACTGTAATCACATATCAGACTCGAAGTTGAATCCGGCCCATCACAACATCTTATGTGGCCTGAGAGCTTAGACACAGGGAAGGAGATGTTCAGATGCAGAAGGATCAGATCTCTACTCTCCCCAAAGATGGCAACTAGCGCTTGATGGAGGCGGCAGTGCCAGAAACAGGGAGCGGGCACCATCTCTGATTCAGGTCTCTGCGTACACTTCCATAATCACACTGTTCAGCAACTCGCATGCAGTGTCAAGGCAATGACAGGGAACCCAGGCACCACAGCTATCTTCCAAGGTAGCTTCTTGGGATGAGGGTGGTAGGGGCTGGCTATTGTACAACCTTAAAGGACATCTTGGCCTTTTACTGACCACGTGGTGCACCATGGATCATTACATAGTTACATAGTTAGTACTTTTGACAAAAAGACATGTGTCCATCAAGTTCAACCAAGGCTGGGGGAAAAAGTGGGTGAAGGGAGGGAGACTAGGATGAGGGCAACCATAATGAAATGTGGCCTTCACTGAAAAGGAGTCAGACACCCCTGCTGTACATAAATACATCAGTCCCGCTAAGCTAATAGGAGCAGCACAACGGAGTAGTATATTATTTTACCATTAGATGGTGCTCATATATACTGTACATAAATGCATCAATTCTAAGAGCAGCATAAGGGTATAGCACATTATTATGCCCCTAGATGAAACAATCATTGAGTAAAATCAAAGACCAATGGAGAAGCATGCACATGGAGTCCTCACAGCCTCCCTTGGATTACTTTTAAACATTAGCTTATACCAATGCATTTTTGCTACATGGCGATTTAACTTTCTGTACAGTGTGTAACTGCTAGATTGGCATCTGGGCTAACATCTAATACTACCTATGCAGACAAACGCATCTGAATTTTATTGACTTTTTAATGGTGTCTTACATCGCAGGCGTAAACCCCAGAGATGCAAAATGTACGATGGGTCTTATATGGAAAGCACAATAGTTTAACATTGCAACATGCCAACTTGGTGCAAGATCTACAGCTCTAAATATAAGGAGTAGATGCAGATACATTTTCTGCTGTCATCTGTGTACATCATGGCAGTTCACAGGAGAGTGGCTAGTCCTTGAGGCTAGACTTGTCACATAAGGGATAATATATGAACTCAGAACATATGGTTAACCCCTTAATGACAAGCTTTTTTTTGTTTTCATCTCCAAAAGGCATATTTTTTTTTTTTTCCTAACAACGTTTTTCATCCGTTACGGAAAATGTTTTCCAGGCAAAAATACAGGGGCTCCACACTAGCTGGCTTTTTTTTTTTTTTTTTACCTCCATGATCTGAGCTGCTGCGTTCACGTGCTATTGCCTTGCTGTCATCATTCAGAAGTGGGGCTCACAGCTGTGATATTAAGGCAATGAGACATGACTGCTGCAGTAGTCATGAGCCCACTGCCTGGAGCCGGTGGATATGGCCCGCAATGTTTAAGTCAGAACAGCTGAGGGTATAGATATTTAAAAGATATTTTCTTGGAGCTACACTACTTATTAAAAAAAATTACCTGTAAAACCCATTTAACTTTGCAAAAACCAGGTATCAAGCAAATGCAACACATAAGCCTGCCATTATGCGATAGTACATCATGGGGTGACCGCTCTAATGTGCTCTTATATGGCCCTGGGAAACTTGGAACATGGGATCAATAGATAGCTTGTACTATATATTGCAAGCTTTGTGATCGCCAATAGTAGCAGCACTGTCATAGCAGAGCTGAGAGCCTTCCTTGGTAAGGTTCCCCGCTGCCATTGGAACGGAATAGTACAATGTGAAAGCAGTGCACGGACTGCAGTAACCAAGGGGTTAAATGGCCAGGATCGGCATTATCTTTGATATCAGGTGCTACATACAGCTGACATCGGCCCGGTATGGAATAGACTCCATGCGCAAGCCCTCTCTACACATCCTTAGCATCGCCATAATATCACAGGATATTAAGGGGTTTACAAATTACAGCAAAACATCCATGTATTCATATGCAGTTAACATGAACTTTAATACTGACCACATCATCAATCTTCAGGATACTACGAACAGTTTCTGTAGCTAAAGTCAGGGAGCTGATAGACACCAAGAGTGGTTGAACAACTAGTTCCTCCAGAATGTTAGAAATTCCTCCCTATAAAAACAGAAGAGAAGCATTTAATACACTTTTTAGCAATTTAAATTAATTTTCAGATCTGGAAAACGCAGAATAGCCCACCTTGCGCACGTTTATGCCTGCCGTCTTCTCACCCTGTGCATGTCTATTCCTCAGCTCTGTTACAGTGGATATTGGGTTAAGTCCTGCATTCTCTGCCAGTGTAGATGGATAAACCCCCAAAGCATCGGCAAAGCTCGGTTTACAGTGGGGCCCCAATCCCGGGTTGAGGTTCGGGAATTTTTCATTCAAACGTAGGGATAATTCAATCTCAGGAGCGCCTCCTCCAGCAATCAGAGCTCTATAAAAGAAAAAGGTCTCATATGGTCAATACCCATTTAAACAATATACCCAAACCCTAATAAGGCTTTATCGATGCCAGGGGTTTGGCTCCCCTAGTAAAGCCAATAGTCATTCAAAAAGAAGACTTTTAAACTGGTATGGACGATGGATTAGAAAGCAGGAAAAAGCTTTATTTACTCATAGAAAGGGCCTCATTTATCCCGGCGGGTTTGGGGGGTTTCCCCGGGGAAAAAAAACCCCGGCCCTAACCTCCCCGGAAAACTTGCGTTCCCGCGGGGTTTGGGCGCAGGCGCGGGAAAGTGGTCGGGGGTTTGGGGGGGGTGGGAAAAGGGTTTGCCCCCATGAAAATTTAAATTAGGCAGGGGGAAAGCTGGGGCCCCCAGCCGGGGGCGACCCCGCGTGAAAATTTCCCCTGTCAAAAAATTGCCCGGGGAGGTTTCAAAACGCGGGGGCCCAAGGCCCAGGCCCAAAAAACCGCAGCGTGCGATTTTTAAACGGGGTTTTCCCCAATAGGAAAAACCATGTTAAAAAATAGGGCGCGTTTTGGGCCCGGGGAAAACCGGGGTTGGGAAAACCCACCCCAAAAAACCGCTTTTTAAATTCCCGTTTTGAAAATTCCCTTTAATTTTCACAACATGGAAAATTTCATACCCTACCACAAAAAAACCAAGGAGAATTTTAAAACTCCTACTTTAGAGAAATTCACGAAAAAATAAAGGGGTTCCCTCCCAATTAAAAAAAAACCCATATTTGCAATTTTAAAGGGAAAATGGTCTATTCAGTTTTGTAGAAAAGTCCAAAGCAAAAGACTAATGAAGCAAAAGAAAAACTATGCAACCACCTACCTTTTCTTAACCAAGCAGCGAATTACACAAAGTGCATCATAAAGGGGAGCGTCGCTCTTCAATACAAAGCTTATTAGCCCCCGGGGAAAACCCTTTGTAATTTTTTCCCAGGATTGGTGCCCCATTTATTGCAAGGGAAAACAAGTGCAGTGAAGTAATCCCCACTTATGGTACACTATGAAAAGGTACGAATTAAAAACCCCACCTATTACACTCACCTTTACAAGTTTCCCCGGGGCCTTTAAAGAAAAATTTCTTACCAAACCCCTCACCCGATGCCAACATTCGGGCCTTTTAATGGTCAATGGGCGCCCCCGGTTTGGGTTTCCCAACGGTCTTTTAAAAATAAAATAAATAGGGATTGCTCTTGGGGGTATGTTTTTCCGCGTTTTTCGGGACCCTTTTTTGGGAATTTCGCTTTTTTGGCCCCAAAAAACACATTAAAAATGTGCAGTGTGTTTTAAACTTTATTTTTAAATTGTAAAACATACTTCCCTTTCCCGACAAAGTAAAGCCGAGGGAGTGTTTACTTGCGTTTTTTCAATCCCTTTTTTGGACCCTTTTTTAAAAAAATGACATGCCAATTTTTACTTGCGGTTTTACAAAAGTGAAGTTCCCCATGGGAAAAACAATGAATGCGTTCTTGGGGGTTAAAAACGGCCCCAAAAAAATTGAAACCCAACTTTTGGGTACGTTTTGGTTTGACTTTTCAATCTGAAAAAAGGGCTTTGGTTTAAAAATTTAAATGTCTTTTTTGAAAAAAAAAGGGCTTTTAAAAGGGTTTCCAAAAAAACCCCTTTGCAGATGGTTTTTTTTAATAAGTTGTTTTGGATGCAGTTTTCAATGCGCTTTTTTATGTAATAAAAAACGGATCCAAAAAGCTGTGTAAAATATCCCCTTAGGGGGAAAAACAGGGTGTTTTAGCACCAAAAAAACTTGGCTAATGAAAAGAGTCGTTACTGGGGGCACTGCCCTTACAGATGAATAAATGTCTTCACGCTTTTATGCCCTTTAAAAACCCTGTTTTCTTTTTTTATTCAAAAAGTGAAAGGGCAAGATCACTAAGTGCATCCCTGAAATAAAAGAAATTGCACGAGATTATTATTATAAGCAGGGCTGTAGGCGGGCGGGGAGTCGGAGGTTTTTTTGCGGAGTCGATTGTCATAAAATGGACCGTCCGATCCAAAATTTTAAAAAGTGGTCCAGTTAGTTCGATGCAAAGAAAAGAGGAATTTGGTCCGGCCATGCTACCCCCCCCACTTCAGCTCATCACATGAGGAGGTAATTGATGACAGAAGCAGGAAAACGTCCCCCGGGGGAAAAAGATTCCGCCCCCAGGGAAAACGATTTCAGCAAAATTTTTCCTTGTTTCAAGGAAGTGAAAGTCCAACCATTCACAGAACTGACTGTGGTGAGGCAATTCCTTTATATGTCTCCCCCTCACCCCTGTCTCTTCCCCCCCTTGTAGTTTGTAAGCCCCGGGGTAGGGTCCTCCCTCCCTGTCGTCCCAATTGTTTTTACCCTTTATGTACCGTTTGCTTATGAATGTAAAACCCCCTCGAAGTACAGCGCCGGAATCAATGGTGCTTTAAAAATAAATAATAATAAAAATAATAATAATAATACCCCAAACTTGTTAGGGGTTTTTCCCCCTTGGTCCCGTTTTGCTACCAAAACCCAAGTTGTTTAACTATATAAATAAGCCCAACATTGAAAAATTTTAAAATTTTTTGGGGGTTGAGAATCCCCTTCAGGGGACAATCTCCCCTAGATAAGATTAGAAAAACATGGAGGACGAAGGTGTATAGTTCAAAATTACAAAACATCTTTATTTATAACATACAAAAAACAACAGAGTTATTAAAATCGGATATCAAGGAGTCCAAAAAAATCCCGGCGTAAGTAATTCCAAAACTCACAAAAAAGTATGGGAAATGTATTAAGTCTCCTAGATATAAAGGCAGTATTTAAAAAGGTAAAAAACTTTCACTAGACAGATAATTAAGTAGTTAAAAGTTAGAAAAGAATACAAAACCCATCATTAGTAAATGCCGATAACAATTTTGGTATCTTCAAAAATCAAGAGGTCCCGTATGAAAAATCATGACAAAATATATGGTCAAGTATTATGGGTACTAAAAAGGGCAAAAGGGGAATTGTGGGGGGATATGTTTACATAAGAAGATGGTATAGTGGAATCAGGAAAAGCAATGTAAATACTCCCTAGATGAAAAAAGAAAAGATAAGGAGTTACCTCAGAGAAAAAGGAGGGACCGCATGGGGGAAAGACAGCCCGGCCCCAAAGCGCGTTTCGCGTTATGCTTCCCAGGGGGGGTGTGAGGAAGCATAAAAGCAAACGCCCGGGTTTGGGGGCCCGGGGTGTCATTCCCCATGTGGTGATCCTTTTTTTTTTCCCGAGGTATACCCTATATCTATCTGCAGTTTTCATCTTGGGGTATTTACATTTCTAACTGAAACCATGAATCTTCTAATGTAAAATATTGACCACAGATTTCCCCTTTAGATCCTTTGGAGTATCCTTATTTTGATCCAATACTTTGGCTGATTTTTTAACTGGGACCTTTTTGTATTTTTGAGTTCCAAAATTGTTATGGGCAGTTACTTAATGATAGGTTTTTTGTATATTTTCTATATTTACTTAATACTTATAATTTTAGCCTGAAAGTTTTTTACCATTATACTCCTTGTTTTTCAAATTGGAGCCCCTTATATACATTTCCCCCCTAACATTTTTGTGATGTTTTGGAATTCTTTCGTGGAGTTTTTTGGGTCCTTGTATGCCCACTTTTAATAACTTTGTTGTTTTAGTTGTTATCAATAAAGATGTATTGTAATTTTTTCTATACATCTTCGTTCCCCCGAGTTTTTCCCAACCCCAAACTATGTAGAGGGCCGTTTTTAGCCTGGGAAAAAATGAGTCAATGTGGGGATGTATGAGGGTCTGATGGAGGCGTATATTTTCAGAAAAAATTAGACACTCCCCAAAATGCCTGCAAAGTTTTTTCATATTTACAATTTTTGTGTGTCCCAAAGTCCTATCAATAAATATATTTTTTCACGCAAGCAAAAAGGTAAAAAAAGGTTTTTAACTTTTTGGCTTTCACTTTGTACTGAGGCTACTGTAATTTTAATACGTCATCTTACTATTTATACATAAATTGATTGAAGTATTTTCATTGCTTAGTTCGCAGATTTTTTCGTAACTGCATGTTTCTGTTTTTCTCCCAAAAAAATTTAAAACTTATTTTTATTATTTTGTTTGATTTGGAAATCCACCTTTTGGTTTTTAGCCTGCCTGAAAACCTTTTGGATCTGAACAGATTCAAGCTGTCTTGACCAAAATCGATCCAGGCCTTTACACTTCCCCTTTTTGGGGAGGGGATTGATCAAAAACGCTTTTTTTCAATTCCCCCACAATGTTTAAAAGATCAAAACATTGTTTCCCCTTAGCTTGTCTTTATGTTCTACCTAAATAGCTTGATTATTGTATCATAAGGTGATAAAAAAGCCTGATGTGACCATTTTACTACAGTAAAGTTATCACTAAAAAATGCGGCATGTATGAGGGAGTCAGGAGTCGGAGGTTTGGGAAATTGAGGAGTCGGGGCTTCGGCTTGCCAACTCCACAGCCCTGTATAGAAGTACACTAAACGGAAAAAAGAAAAATTTTATAAAGCCATGTTCACACGGCTTATTTGGGCACGTATTTCAGCCCGTAATTCACGGCGTACAGCGCGAATTACGGGCTGAAAACTTCCCAGTCATTACGGTAATCCACAGTTCTCATAGAGAACTATGGATTACGTCTCCTCTCCCCGCTTGGCGAATCCGCCATGGGGGGAGATAAGTGAGATGTCAGTTACTAGCGGCGTATACGTGCCGCTAGTAATGATAGTCTATGGGCCGGCGAGGTACCGGCCCCCCGCTCCCGCCCACACGGTGTAATTGCGGGGCGTAATTACGCCCCGCAATTAAGCCGTGTGAACATGGCCTTAATGTAATACTCCCACCACATTTACGGCATTTTCACAAGTTATGCTTCAAAAGATTGACAGGTGCAGGTCCTAGTCAAGTCCACAAAGGGAATCCCTTGACCTGCCCTGCTGAAGAGGCAAGTAGAGAATGCATGGGGAGGGGACTATGCATATGCACAGCTCCCTCCTTTTAATTCTATGGGAGTTATGTAATGAGTCCAAGACACTCTCTCAGCTGTATTGGTAACTCCCATGTAAGAGTGGAGATTGCTAAAAATGTGAGGCCACCATTGGATTCCTTCTTCATCTGGTTGCAGTGACCAACACATCATACATGATGGGGGTTGCAGCTAACACATACTTATGGTACACCCTGTGGATAGGCCATAAATACGAGACATGGGTATACATGTTTAAAAGGTATTTTCTCATCTCAGACAAATATGGCGTATCAATAGGATATGTCACAAATGTCTGACAGGTGCAGGTCTCACCATTTTGAGACTTCCCATTAATAAAGGAGAAGTGGTCCTCTTTATTCATTAAATGGGGTTCCGAGCAGAGCAGAGTGTAACCACTCATCTGTAATCCGAACGAAACGGAAATGAAAAATGAGCAACGCCGCAAGCGTGACCACATAACCATACTGAATGGGGAGTTCTGGGGGCCCAGAAGTATAATAATAATAATCTTTATTTATATAGTGCCAACATATTCCGCAGCACTTTACAATATAGAGGGAATAAGCACAGACAAACCAGACATTACATTATAAAAAGCTACTTACAAATCAGACACGCGGTGTGAGGGCCCTGCTCGCAAGAGCTTACAATCTATTAGGGTGTATGGGTGAAACAAAGGGTGACAAGTGCTTGTTTTACAATGGTCCGGCCATGTTACATAAATATGGGGTAGTATACATAAAATGTGGATGAACCTGCCATCCCAACCATTACATCTATATACAGATAAGTGCCTGTGGGTGCCAAAGTGCAGGAAGTGACGAATATGTGACAGAATTTGGTGGCTTAACAATTAGAGATCTTGATAGGCTTGTCTAAGATGGGTTTTCAGAGCGCCCTTAAAACTGCGAGGGTTGTGAGTGTGCCTGATCACATGGGTAACATTTTCCCAGGAAACGGGTGCAAATACGTGCGAAATCTTGTAGAGGGCATGGGAGGTTCGGATGAGTGAGGTGTGAAGTCTTAGTCAGTAGCAGAGCGGAGACCCCGGGGTAGGGTGGTAGACAGAGATGAGGAGGAGATGTGGGGGGGTGCAGCACTGTGGAGAGCTTTATAGGTGAGAGTGATTAGTTATGTTGTATTCTGTAATGAATAGGCAGCCGTGCAGAGTAGGGGCCCATCGTATAGCGGCTGGAAAGAAAGACAAGCCTGGCTGCTGCATTCAGGACAGATTGGAGAGGGGAGAGTTTGCACATAGGGAGACCGATAAGCAAGGAGTTACAGTAGTCAAGACGAGAAAGAATAAGAGCAGTAATGAGAGTTTGAGTTGTTTCCACAGTGAGAAAAGGACAGATTCTGGAGATGTTATTGAGGTGCAGATGACAGGAGCGGGCGAGTGATTGGATATAGGGGGTGAAGGACAGATCCGAGTCTAGTATAACCCCAAGACAGCGGGCCTGCTGCCTAGGAGTTATGGTGGTGCCACACACACACACACAGAGAGAAAAGCAGGGTGGGGGGGTTAGTAGACGGTAGGATGACTAGAAGTTCAGTCTTAGTGAGGTTTAGTTTAAGATACAGGGAGGACATGATGTCAGACAGCGAATAGACAGTCACTGGTGTTTTGTAGCAGGGCAGGAGAGGTCTCGGGAGGGGGGTATAGTTTGATGTCATCAGAGTAGAGATGGTAATGGAAGCCAAATCTGCTGATGGTTTGTCCAATGGGGGCTGTGGAGAGTGTAAAGAGGAAGGACCTAGAACTGATCCCCCGAGGAACTCCAACAGCAAAAGGGAGAGGGGAGGAGGAGAACCAGAAAAACAGACACTGAAGGGCGGTCAGAGAGGAAGGACGAGAAACAAGCGAGAGTGGTGTCCTGGAGGCCAATGGTGCTGAGGCATGCTGAGGAGAAGTTGGTGATCAACAGTGTCAAATGCTGCAGAGAGATCCAAGAGAAGCAGCAATGAGTAGTTACCCTGAGATTTGCTGTTTTGGGGGATCATTGGAGACTTTAGTTAGAGCAGTTTCTGTGGAGTGTAGGGTGCGGAAACCTGATTGCAGAGGGTCAAGAAGAGAGTTAGCGGAGAGACAGCGGATTAGGCGAGAGTAGACCAAGCGTTCCAGGAGTTTAGAGATGAAGGGCAGGTTAGAGACTGGGCGGTAGTTAGTAGCGCAGGACGGGGCCTTTTTCAGTAAAAGGGGGTTTAATAGCGTTTCTTAAAGGAGCATGGAAGATACCAGTGGGGGGAGGTGTTACAGATTGTAGTGAGGTGAGAGAGGACAGCTGGAGAAATAGACTGGACAAGGTGGGAGGGAATGGGGTCGCTAGAGCAGGTGGTGGGGCGTGCAGACAGGAGAAGCCTGGATACTTCTTCTGTCGTTGGGTCAAGAGCTGAGAACACACTAGAGGATGTGCGGGGAGGGACAGGATGGATTCTGCTTGGTGTTTGTGATAAGATGTCATGCCGGATACTGTCAATTTTGTCTTTGAAGTGATTGGCCAAGTCTTCAGCACAGAGGTCAGTGACCGGGTCTGAGCTTTAGAGTGGAAAGTGTCAAACAAAACGTTTAGGGTTGTTGTGTAGTGTGGAGATGAGGGAGGTGAAGTATTTTTGTTTGCGCCGTGGGAAGGGGGAGTGTGGTAAGTCCTGAGCAAAGAATTTTTAGTGGAGAAAGTCTTTAGGTAGCTTTGACTTTCTCCACAGACGCTCCACACACCTGGAACATCACTTTAGAAAATGAGTCTGAGGCGTGTGCCATGGCTGTGGGGGTCTGACTCTGGTGGTGCTGTGTGTGAGTGGTGCCTATATGTCCAGGGTGGTTTTTGGAGAGTTTTCATTGTAATGTTTGACGGCCAGGTCAGGACAGGAAAAAGGAGGAGATTAGGGGGAGTGAGGACTGTATGGTGTCAATAAGTTCCTAAGTGTTATTGAGGGGGAGATTTCGGAAAGGGGTGATGGGTAGGTGTGTCCAGAGAAGGCTGAGAGTTAGCAAAAGTGAAGGAAAAAAGGTTGTGACAGAGAGAGCCAAAGGAGAGTTGCTAAGATTAGAAAAAGAGCAGAGGCGACAGAAGACCAGTCAAGAGAGTTCCCATCCTTGTGAGTTGGGTCTATAAGTTGCGAGAGGCCAAGGGAAGAGGTTTGTGAAAGAAGACAAGAGGCAGAAAGGGCATAGGGTTGTCAATGGGGATGTTAAATCACCCATGATAGAGTGGGTATTTCAGTAGAGGAAGTGTGGCAGCCAGGCAGCAAAATGATCCAGAAACTGGCGGGGTGAGCCGGGGGGTTTGTACACAACCGCGACTCTGAGAGAAAATGGCCGGAAGAGTCTGAGGGTGTGGACCTCAAAAGTATCTTAAGATAGATGCAGGACCCACCAGTATCAGACATTTATGGCTCCTCCGATCAATATGCTACGAGTATCGGAGATGGGAAAATCTCTTTAAGACAGTCTGTGTCTGGTACCTAGCAAATATTCAAAAACAAATTCTTCCTTCATGGTTCTGATTACAGCTCTCAGATTGTGCCAACACTAGGGTCATACAGTATATGGTGCCAGCATTCAGCTATTGCCCCCCCATGTACTGTAGAATGAGAACAAAATTGTCAACACTGTGCCTGCCACAAATAATTATACTGTGCCAGTCCAATAGCAGCCTTGATAGTTCCAATTACTAGATTAGGATATGGCAGCACTGCGGAGACTGCATGGACTCATACTGCACGGCAGCCTTGGGCGCACACTGTGCAGGGAAATCGTTGCCCAGTTCCATCTAGATGTATGGAGCTGCAGTTTCCTGCACAGTGGGCAGAAGGGCACTACTTCGCAAAGGATAGTAGAAACAAGACTTGACACTCCAAAGAAGGTGGGTGCTCGTGTAAGAGGACCGGGAGGTCTGTCTTCCAAAGTGTAAATTATGCCACCCCTTGATTGAGGTTAATCAGAAGGTTTATTTTGAAGTACAGTTAAGGTAACGTATTCTCGGCAAATAACCGCATAGTGTAGAAATGTACTTGTATATGTATACGAGTCACTATCCTATCACAATGTTTTGGCTAAACAAGCCTTTGTCAAGTATAGACTGTGTGTGCAAGAGAAGGCATAGTGCTCGCCATACAGTAACACTATGCCTTCTCCTGCACACATGGTCCAGAACTAACAAAAACTTGGTTTGCTGAAACATTGTGATAGGATAGTGACTCCTATCCATATACAAGCACATTTCTTCACTATGCTGTTATTTGCAGAGAATACATTACCCTAAATGTACTTCAAAACAAACCTTACTTCTAAATATCGTCAATCTAGGGGTGCGTGAATTATTCTTTAAACGACTGTGCGAGGAAAACATGTACAGGCAGTCCCCAACTTACACTGTCCCGACTTTGGGGCATGCTGACACTTGTAGTTCGATGTTCCACAGCAGATAGAACTGTGAAATGACAAGTTCCAGCACGCCACAGCAGCGCATGAGGTGAAATCTTCCTAACAGACCTCGACAGCAAAACAAATGTAAAAACCCTTCCCTGCACGATCTAAAACTAAAAAAAAAAAACTTTTGTGCTGGAGTTACATTTAATAAATCTACCTGCTCCGATTTGCATACAAATTCAACTTAACAACAAATCTACAGTCCCTATCGTGTTCGTAACCTGGGGACTGCCTGTAGAAGGACCACAGCACTGAATTGCCACTACAGCCCCTTCCGTCTAAGGTCTGATGTGATAAAATCCCTCTATATTGCTTAAACTGTGCTCTCTAAGTATTTGTTTCTTAGCAAAGTATCAATATCAAGTCCTAATGCATACGGAATCCGAAATATGTATACCTTAAAATGGACTTCTGGATGAGCAGGACATTGCAGCCAGCCTTCTTAATCTGTTTCACAAGGTTGAGAATGTAGGTTCTTTCTTCTCTTAAAACTCTGTCCATCTGTGCATAATCTGACACCACAATCTGGTTGTCCATCTGAAAGTACAGACATTCTGATTAGTAACTAGAGTAATAATATAGCGCTCAACATACAACGTGTGGTTTGAACACAGTAGCGAGACTAGCAACATAAAAGAAGCTGTCTGACCAAGCAAAACACAAACTGTCACGATAGGGCGCCTCTGCAACATTTCACATCAACTGGTTCTGGGCCGACTATTAAATGCTGAAACCATAACTACAGAAAACTGGTGAGAAGTCCCAAAGCTACAACATGTCACCAGCATAATGCAAAATAAAGATTAAAGAAAACTAAGCAGATGATATAGATAATGCAAGTCCTGAAAGAGATACTGAATACTGTAAATCACTTTTCTTAGGACATGTGCTTTATATAGAGTGTAGCTGAAAAAATAAAATGGGGCCCTCAGCTGGTGGCCAAAGGGCCACTCACCCTAGCACATGTATGAGCAGTACAGGACATGTAGTACTGTACTGTAGAAACTAGACCGCTAATCACTACATGCACTTCATTAAAACAGAGGTTTTACAAGTAAAATGTTCATAATCATTGGTTGAATCATCTATCAATCACATGAGCCGCAGATCGGCACTGTCTGACATTGTATAGTTTCCAGATACAATGTCCCAGGAACAACCAATGTATCCATCGTGAAAATACTGTATCCCATGGCCATTGTAATTTGAGGGAACACTGTATGTGGCGCCTGGACTCATGCGTCTATTCACCGATAATGCTGAAACACATACAGACCGATACTCACATCTGTTTTGGGAGCAGACAAGCAGAACTGAATTAGACCAATCTTTGCTTTTTCCACTCTGCTTACTCCAGTGTTTGCCAACTTCTGTGTGAGCACAAGACCATCAACCAGTTCGCAGTCATCAATGGTTCCACTAGAAAGAGACGACGTTCTGTTACTCCACTAGCTGCACCATCTAATCAGGTTCAAATTATAACTTGACAACTTCTATACTTTGTTTTTTCAGCAAAAAAATGTAAATTTTAAAGACACCGATTCTTTGCTCCCATTTGCTGTACATTTAAAGTGCTTGCACCAGGTAGTTAAAGCCACACACCATACATTTATAGTGCAAGGACGGAAAATGCTTAGAAGCTGAATCTGCTCCCCTCATACACACTAAAATATTGTTTTTAGTCCCATCGGTAATCACCATGTGATCATTTCATTGCTACCAAGCAACAGTGCAATACTCTTGTCTGTTCTCTAGGAATTAAAATTTTACTCACAAGCTCCTATTTGGTCCTTCTATAGTAGTGAGGTGTATTGACGATCAGTAAAAGGGTTATCCACTTAATTATATTTAACATAGTGCCGCCCATTTAAAATAACTTAAAAAAAAAAGTTATACTCCCCTGTCCCTGAATCCTGCACTACTCCGTCGTCACTCTCTGCTGGTCGTCTTCTTGCATCTTCTGAATAGTGACTTCAGACAACAGCATGTGACAGCGGCAGGGGTGACGTCCCCGTTCCAAAGTAGTGAGAAGAGCGAGGGGAGTAACTTTTTTTTTTTTTTTTTTTTAATATTAAATGGGCATCAGTACGGAAAAAAATAAGAGGACAATCCCTTTAGAAGGTAATAGGGGTATTCCGACAGCAGAAAGTGCTCTGTTGGGGCATGATGGCAAATAGAAGAAAAGCAACATTCTTACCTCCTGGATGTTGTGGATTCATTTGCCGCGGTCATCCCAGTGATTCCGGGAGCAGATTTCAAAAATCATCGTTCAGGTAACAGGTGCAGCTATTCACAGGTCACAGCGGTCACGGCAACGTTGCGGCCTGTGATCGGCTGCACCGGTCATATGAACGTTCAAACCTTCTGCAGGAATCACCGGGCCGGCCGTGGTGACTGAAACAGTGTCCACGAGCCAAGTATTCTTCTTGCCTCTTCTTCTATTTTTCATCATCCCCCGACAGACTAGCAAGGATTTTCTACTGTCAGAACACCCCTTAAACATTGCTTTGTATATAATCAGATCTCCCTTTCGCCTGCAGTCTAGAACGCACCAACAGCATTGAATACATTGACCATGATTTAGAGATTAACTGTGCAATCTGCCTACATCAGCGCTTTCTATACGACACAACCAGGCGCCCAAATGTCACCGACTGCAACTAAAACCTTGATTTCTACTACTAATCCTTTATTTTTTTTCTCTTCGTAACAGTCATGTTATTACAATTCATTACAGAAAAAATTCTTACCCAAGTTTCTTGACTATTTTGATGTCACGAAGATCAACACTGTTTGCGGTCAGTGGATCAATCACTTTCATTACAGCGTCCACACTCATTGGTGCAAGCAAGCTGGAATACTGGGACACAACCTAAAAACAAAAAAAAAAAAAAAAAAAAAAAAACACTTGTGGAGGATCTTAAGTTTTATTTATTTTTGTCAGCAGTCACATGAGGGCTTGTTTTATTTCGAGACTAGTTTTTATTTTAGGGAACATATAACTTCCCTCATTCATGGAGGACTGGAGGGAAGAAAAAAAAAAAGGGCGTAATGCTGGCCCGCCACAGTTTTTTTGCATTTTAAATTCACACCACTGACCACATGATAAACCTTTATTCTTTGGGTCAGTACAATTATGGCAGTACCATAAATACATAGGGTTTTTTTAATGTACTTTTGCATGACAAAAAAATTTTGAATTAAAAATTTTTTTTGTTTGTATCTGTATTCAAAGACCTAGAATATTATTTATTTTTCTGTTGACAGATCTGTATGAAAGCTTGATTTTTTTTGAGGAATGACCGATTTTATTGGTACAATTTTTGGGTATAAGACTGATCGCTTGTTGATTAATGTTGTGAAACGGCTACTTGTTTAACCCCCAGAGCTACATTGAAAACGGGCGCCTCATACCCGCTCTTTCTGGAGAGTCGGGCAGGGGACCCACATTCCGATCTCTGGCAGCCTCTAAAGTGGAACTTAGAACTCTGATCCATTTTGGATATTTACCATTGAAGTGTCATAAATATCTGAAACAAAGAACATCGCTCTAGGGCTCACACTTCCTGCTTAGGCAATGGGGGGGTCTATAGCAGTATTTTTTTTTTTTTTAAACTAAGGCTATATATACAAAGAACTGATCAGGTATACAATGCCTTGGCAAATACAATAAGTGCGCATACCTTTGAGTTTAGTGACGTTGTTGCACTATTCAGTAAGGTTTCCCGGTCACTTAATTCCATAGGTTGGGCCATATTGCTTAGAATTTCAATACCCCTCTCTACTGCCAGCTGGAATGACTCAGAAATGGTGGTGGGATGTATACCTACACGGAAAGAAGTGAAAGACAGACAAGGTCATTACACATAAATGCTGCATTACAAGCCTCAAAAGCTGCAATGACACATGCTAGTTCAGATCAATTTTTTCTCTCTCAATGTATTATATTAAAAAGGGGCTTTCCAAATTAAAAATTGACAAGGTGTGTAATGTAAAGAGAAAATATAATAAGTAAATAACATACACACAGCATCAAATGCTGCCGGCGGTGTCCCTCAGTTGTTTTTCTGTCTGGTAGTAGTCATGTGCTATTGCCTTGAAATCACTGCTCATGCACCGTTCCATTCCTGCGCGGTGTTGTAAGACAATGGCATGTGACTAGTGAAGCCACTGATTGCCCAGAGCAGTTGTGCACCCACTGCCGGACAGGAAGACAGAGACGAGTATGTATTTAGAGATATGTGTAAGTATTAGGGTACATTCACATGGCGCACTGCAGTGCATACATGTGTTCGCCGTAATACGCCTGCTGTTGAAAGTACGCGCTGCCCTGCCTCCTATTAGCTTAGTATTTCTCAACGCATAATCGCCCGAAAGTAGTGACGTAACTTCTTTTTACGAGCGCACAGTATGTGCTGGGGAATACGCCAGGTTTACATAGCGCTCTACGAGTGCTATGATTTTATCGGATTTGCGGGGTGTAATTCCGTGCCGGAGTATGCCACAGAAATACGTCGTGTTATCATCCCCTTACACGTCTAGCCAATTGTTGCTTATTTCTATCTAAGTAAACCCCTTTCACACTAAGGACTCCCGCAGACCATTCTGACAGCGATTGCACAAGTGTATGAAGCCTTACTTTGCAGGACAAGCTGCAGTTCAGTTAGGCATCCTTTTGACACTTTATACTTGTTTAGCAGATGTGAACGAGGGGGCAATCAATTAAACCTAAGTTTTGCTCAACATACGACTATTTTGTATTCAAAAATAACATCCATCATGCATTGCTTGTATTGGTTTTAAAAGACCTTTGATATATATAAAAAAAAAAAAAAAAAAAATACATTTTGCAGCGGGAAGACCAAATGAATCCTAAGGCCGTGTTCACACGGCTTATTCCCGACGGATTTGTGCGCCGTATTGAGCGCACAAATCCGCCGTGAATAAGGGGCGGGACGGGGGCGGCGCCCCTGGCCCCATAGACAATGCATTGTTTACGGCGCGTACGCGCCGTAAATAATGTGCATGTCACTTCTCCCCCCCGGGCGGATTCGCCGAGCGGGGAGAAGACGGATTCCACTGTTCTCAATGAGAGCAGTGGATTACCGTAATTGCTGCCGCGGATCGGCGCCATACTGAAGCGCAAATCCGGCACGCAGTACGGCGCCAATATGAGGCAGAATAAGCCGTGTGAACGAGGCCTAAGACTGTTCGGTCTACATTCAGTTCCATAGAGTACACTTAGATATTTAAAGGGGTTCCTCAGTACAGGCTTTCACAGACATCTTGAGTTTTCTCTCTTGTACAGCTGCAAATCCAGGGGCGGGTCTCTCCTCACTGAGGAGTGGTGGCATCACACCCCCTCCCTGCTCCCTCATACCTTCAAATATGTCATTTTCGAAGACATGAATAAGGCAGAAAGTATCTATTCTGACGAGCTTTGAGCATCTAAGCAGGGCAGGAACTTCTACTAAGGGTCTCATCTCAGATATCTTTCAAATTTTAGCAGATCCCGATAAGCCCGTTAAACATAGATACATGGATAAGTGTTCTTGGATGTTCGTTAAAGGAATTGCGTATTTATTGGAAGGCGGCTTCCAAATCCTCAATCTGCACAATGTACAAAGAAAACCTATACAAGGTACTATATTTTTGGTATTCTACTCCTTCCTTGTTACACAAATGTAATCCAAATATTCCAGACCAGTGTGGGAGCTGTAATTTGAAGGGTGGGGGTGGGGGGGATTATATTCAATTATTTTGGGAGCGCTCATTGATTCAATCTTTTCGGCTAGAGGTACAACGGCTTATGGAAGTACTAAATTTCCAAATTTAATTCACTCAAGGTGTTTTTTTTTTTTTGTTTTTTTTATTTAATACCACAGCAGATGGGTCCATAAACTAAGCAACTTGTCTTGTATATAGTTACAGCTGTAAAATGCTTAAATCTCAAGAAATTAGAGAAGTATTCTCCCTCCAGCCAGAGCAGATCTTTATGAGAGAATCAAAGATGTGCAGCAAAAAGAATACATGACAGCGCTCCTGAATGGTAGGGTGGACAAATTTGATGCAATATGGTCCAAATGGGATGCTTATGCCATAGTTAATGGCATAACATAACCAACAGACAGGAAGTCATGGCCGATTGCATTCCAGTTTTTCCCCTTTTTCCAGGGCTGTGGAGTTGGAGCCTATTTTGCAGGAGTCGGATTCGTCATAAAATGGACCGACTGACTCCCAAAATATATAAGTTGGTCCAGTTAGTTTGATGCAGTGCAAAGAGCAATTTTATATACATACAGTCATCTTACCTATCTTATACATACAGTCATATGAAAAAGTTTGGGCACCCCTATTAATCCTAACATTTTTAGTTCTAAATATTTGGGTGTTTTACAACAGCCATTTCAAATTTGATATATCTAATAACTGATGGACACAGTAATATTTCCGGATTGAAATGAGGTTTATTGTACTAACACAAAATGTGCAATATGCATTAAACCAAATTTTGACCCGGTGCACAAGTATGGGCACCCCAACAGAAAAGTTACATTAATATTTAGTAGATCCTCCTTCTGCAAAAATAACAGCCTCTAGTCACTTCCTGTAGCTTTTAATCAGTTCCTGGATCCTGGATGAAGGTATTTTTGACCATTCCTCTTTACAAAACAATTCAAGTTCAGTTAGTTTGATGGTCGCCGAGCATGGACAGCCCCCTTCAAAGTATCCCACAGATGTTAAATGATATTCAGGTCTGGGACTGGGATGGCCATTCCAGAACATTGTAATTGTTCATCTGCATGAATGCCTGAGTAGATTTGGAGCGGTGTTTGGGATCATTGTCTTGCTGAAATATCCATCCCCGGCGTAACTTCAAATTCATCACCGATTCTTGTACATTATTCTGAAGAATCTGCTGATACTGAGTTGAATCCATGCGACCCTTAACTTTAATAAGATTCCCGGTGCCGGGATTGGCCACACAGCCCCAAAGCATGATGGAACCTCCACCAAATTTTACAGTGGGTAGCAAGTGTTTTTCTTGGAATGCTGTGTTTTTTGGACGCCATGCATAACGCCTTTTTGTGTGACCAAACAACTCAATCTTTGTTTCATCAGTCCACAGGACCTTCTTTCAAAATGAAGCTGGCTTGTCCTAATGTGCTTTTGCATACCTCAGGCGACTGTTTGTGGCGTGCTTTCAGAAACGGCTTCTTTCGCATCACTCTCCCATACAGCTTCTCCTTGTGCAAAGTGTGCTGTATTGTTGACCGATGCACAGTGACACCATCTGCAGCAAGATGATGCTGCAGCTCTTTGGAGGTGGTCTGTGGATTGTCCTTGACTGTTCTCACCATTCTTCTTCTCTGCCTTTCTGATATTTTTCTTGGGCCTGCCACTTCTGGGCTTAACAAGAACTGTCCCTGTGGTCTTCCATTTCCTTACTATGTTCCTCACAGTGGAAACTGACAGGTTAAATCTCTGAGACAACTTTTTGTATCCTTTCCCTGAACAACTATGTTGAACAATCTTTGTTTTCAGATCATTTGAGAGTTGTTTTGAGGAGCCCATGATGCCACTCTTTTACAGGAGATTCAAATAGGAGAACAACTTGCAATTAGCCACCTTAAATACCTATTCTTATCATTGGATACACCTGGCTATGAAGTTCAAAGCTCAGTGAGGTTACAAAACCAATGTTGTGCTTCAGAAAGTCAGTAAAAAGTAGTTAGGAGTATTCAAATCAATAAAATTTATTAGGGTACCCAAACTTTTGCACCAGTCAAAATTTGGTTTAATGCATATTGCACATTTTGTGTTAGTACAATAAACCTCATTTCAATCCGGAAATATTACTGTGTCCATCAGTTACTAGATATATCAAATTGAAATGGCTGTTGCAAACACCCAAATATTTAGAACTAAAAATGATTAAGATTAATAGGGGTGCCCAAACTTTTTCATATGACTGTAAATGTGACTTGCAAGTATTTAGCATCTGCTTAGTGCTGCAGATTCTTTCCTGTAACTGCATTGTTACTGTTTTGCTCCTAAAAATCAAAATGAAAATTTTTGTTATTATTTGTTTAGTATTTGGGAAATCTGCCTTTGGTTTTTAGCACTGCCTGAATCCTTCTGGGCTCAGGATTGGATTCATTCATCTTGACAAAAATCTGATCCCAGGTCTCTTCTACACATTCAAAAATCAAAACATGTTCCCCCTTTGCTTGTCAGTGCCCTATCTACCTAAATAGCTTGATTATTGCATCAAAAGGTGAAAAACCCACCTGATTTTACCATTTTACTACAGTAAAGTTATCACTTAAAAACATGCGCCGTGTATGAGGGAGTCAGGAGTCGGAGGTTTGGGAAAGTGAGGAGTCGGGGCTTTGGCTTACCGACTCCACAGCCCTGCCTTTTTCTAGCACCTTGTGTGTCTAGTCTTGTCTTTGTTATCATCATGTCCTTGTTTTTCCCCCTCTTCCTTGAGTACATGTACTACATACAAGCTGTGTAGTTTAGAGCATGATATGTTCATAATAGAATTGTAAAAAGTTCGGTTTCATTTTTCAGTTGTGCTAGAAGTTGTATGTAAAATAACAGAGGTTTAGATCAGCAGATGCTTTGTCTTTTTTTTAAATATTATGGCAATTGCTTTTTTCTTTTTCATAATAATGTGACTCCATATCCTGTGTTATGACAGTAAGAGTATGTTCACACAGCGTTTTTAGATGCGTTTGAATCTGTGTTTCAGACCCTAAACAGACCCAAGCACGCATCTAACAATGTGCAGTGCCATTTACATTAGTTTCAATGTAAAACACGTATCTGTGTTCAGACAAGTGATCACCGATGCTGTTTAATTGCGTCTTTCGGATCGGTTCAAAGAATGGTCATGTCAACTCCTGATCTGAAAGACGCAGCAGACACCTTATTTAACACTATCGCGAGCGATCCTGCTGCAGCCAAACTCGCTCCTGCACGTTGGATGCAACTTACACAGCGATTTATAATGCATATTTCGGATTCTAAAACGGATCCAACACGCCGTGTGAACATCCCCTATATGTGGTAATCTAGGATGATATTCTTTGAGCATTGAAAAATACTAACACCTCTACCTTTCTGCAGCAGCTTGGAACAACTATCTAGAAGAGCACCAGCAATGACCACCACAGATGTTGTGCCGTCTCCAGCTTCAATATCTTGAGCCTTGGACAATTCAACCAACTGGAAAAAAGGCACACAAAAAAAAAAAAGACACATGAAAAATGCAAGTCATTAGTAGAAAAATCAATTTAATTGCTCCATGTGGCACCAGTGCAGCAAGAGCGTCTTTGTAGCCGACACTGGCAGCAGACTCAAGACATCTCTAAATTCATTGGTCATTCAGTTTTCTTACCCAAGAAATAAACCTTATAAGCAGGGCTGTGGAGTCGGAGGCTATTTTGCAGGAGTCAGAGTCGTCATAAAATCGTCCGACTCAGACTCCCAAAATATATAATAAGTTGGTCCAGTTAGTTTGATGCAGTGCAAAGAGCAATAGGAATTGGGACCGGCCAGTGAGACTGCTCCCATATCTTCAGCCTCATCACATGAGGAGTGTAATTGATGACATGGAGCAGGCAAAGCGCTGCCCCAGGGGAAAAGATTCCGCTCCCAGGGCAAACAGATTTCAGCCAAATTTTTCACCTGTTCTCAAAGTAGTAGAAGAGTTCAACCATTCATCAAAACTGACTGTGCTGAGGCAATTCTTTATAACCCGAACATTGTTAGAGATGTTGCCCTGTGTCACCGCTTTGCCCCCAACCCAAGTTAGTGTAGAAGAGGCCGTTTCTGTAGCCTGAAATAATGAGATCAGATGTGAGGTCATGTATGCAGGATCTGATGGAGGCAATACTATTTCTCAGAACAAATTCAGAAACTCCACAAATGTTCCTGCAGTGTTTTGCATAATTACAATTTTTTTTGTGTCATGAAGTCATATCCAATAAATATATTTTACACTGACAAGCAAAATGGTAACAATGTTCTGGCATTGTGACTTTCATGCTCCATATCTCACCATCCACTACAGCTTTGAGGCTACTGTAATTTTATATACAGTCATCTTACCTAACTTATAGATAAATGTGACTTGCAAGTATTTAGCATCTGCTTAGTTATAGTTTTGCTCCTAAAAATCAAAATGTTAATTTATTATTTTGTTAGTGTTTGGGAAATCCACCTCTTGGTTTTCAATACTGCCTGAATCCTTCTGGGCTCTGAACCAGATTCAAGCACATCTTGACCAAAATCTGATCCCAGGTCTCTTCTACACGTTCCCAATGTTGGTGCAGACTGGACTGGATACAAATAACAGCTTTTTCTTCAACTCTACCGCACAAGTGTTTCAAAAGATCAAAACATTGTTACCCTTTAGCTTGTCAGTGTCTGTTCTACTTAAATAGCTTGATTATTGTATCATAAGGTGATAAACAGCCTGATGTTACCATTTTACTACAGTAAAGTTATAAATTAAACATGCGCCATGTATGAGGAAGTCAGGAGTCGGAGGTTTGGGAAATTGAGGAGTCTGAGTCGGGGCTTCGGCTTGCCGACTCCACAGCCCTGCTTATAAGCAAAGTTGTACTGGGTACATTCTGAAGAAGCAAAGTACAAACTAAGATTTCGGAAGTCATTATTACAATGAATACAAACATATTGCAATATCAAACACTAATTGTTTTACATTGTCAGGTAAAAGGTGTGCAGCAACAGAAGGAAGCACCATTGGAAATGTAAACCACAGAATACAAAAAAAAGCATTCATGAGGTCTGTAGAACAGCAGATAACCAAGGCATAAAGGATAGAAGTGTTTCATTAATATAGTGAAGTCAGTATCAACCCAGTAAGTAATAGTTATACTTGGTTAGCAAAAGATTTGTATTGGACGTTGCTCTAAGGGCTTGGTGGGCAAGGCCAGAGAATCACAAACTGTTCTAGGGGAGTCCAGCCACCCACCCCATATCTCCTTGGACTTGGTTAGTTTCTACGTCTATAGAGTCACCTTTTATGCGGTAATGTGCGATTGGTCATTTCGTTTTAACGGAATAGAGGAGTTATCTCAGAGACAATCACCTTCACGAATAGGTGGTGGCTCTGGCCCCCTGCAGCCTGAAGAAACAGTAGAAGGCTATGTTCACACATTTTGACACTTATTCTGCAGAGTAAGGCCATGTTCACACGGCTTATTTGGGCGCGGATTGGAGCCGTACTGCGGCCGGATTTGCGCTTCAGTACGGCTCCAATCCGTCCCAGTCATTACGGTAATCCACAGTTTTCATAGAGAACTATGGATTCCGTCGCTCCTTCCCGCTCGGCGAATCCGCCGGGCGGGGAGAAAGTGACATGCACATTATCCTGGTGCAATACGCGCCGTGGATAATGCAAGTCTATGGGCCGGCGGGCAGCACCCCCGCCCCGCCCCTTATTCAAGCCGGAATTGCGAGCAAAATCCGGCTCGCAATTACAGCTTGAATAAGCTGTGTGAACCTGGCCTTAAAGGGCCAGTCACACTGCTTATTGCAGGGACGGATTGCAGCCGTATTGTGCACCGTACTGCGCTGCAATCCGTCCCAGCCATTACGGTAATCCACAGTTCTCATAGAGAACTATGGATTCCGTCTCTCTTACCCCTCGGCGAATCCGCCGGGCGGGAGAAAGTGACATGCACATTATCCCGCGGGATACGCGCCGTGTATAATGAAAGTCTATGGGGCCGGCGGGCAGCGCTCCCGTCCCTTACTTGAGCCGTAATTGCGAGCGAAATCAGTCCGGCAATTACGGCTTGAATAAGCCGTGTGAACCGGCCCTAATTGTAAGCCAAAACCAGGAATGAAACCTATAGACAGAAACAGTATAATGGAAAGGCTTGTTATAGTTTACAATCAGCACTGTAAAATGTGCCAAAATATTATAGCCGAAAGCTAGGGTCACATTTTTTGGACGTGTATTTTTGCAGCAAGACTTAGACTGTCATGGAGCAGATTTATCAATAGTATCTAACTCTTAGACAGCATAAAGCAGGCATCCTTAAACTGCGCCCGTCCAGCTGTTGGGAAACTACAACTCCCATCAATCCCATGGTTATAGATTATACAAATGCATGATGGGAGTTGTAGTTTCCCAACAGCTGGAGGGCCGCAAGTTTGAGGATACAGGGCGCAAAGTCTAGAGTAGCCAGGCTTACAATGTGCCACATTTATCCTAGTGTTCATAAATTTGCCGCAGGTTAGAATTGGCTAGTCTTTACATCTTTTTTAAGTCGGCTTACTTTATGCCACTAACCGCGTCAAATTTTGGGCACACAGAGTTACAACTTAAGCCCCGACCCTTTTAAAGCCAGAAAACCTTTTACCCAGGTTGTGTCCTGTCAGACGAGGAAACGGTCTAAAACATAGTTAATTGTGGTGGAAAGCAGGTGCAACATTATTTCTGGTGAAAACTGTGCCAGAATTCTGGCACAACTGCTCTTGATAAATGTGCACCAACGTGTTTTGGATTACAAGAAATGCTGCAAAACACACATCAAAAAACATAGGGCCATATGTATGAAAACTGTCTAGCAGTAAGCCTATCTTTATCGCCCATAGCAACCAATCAGAGCTCAGCTTTCATTTTTTCAGAGTGCTATATAATATGAAAGCTGAGCTCTGATTGGTTGCTATGGACAATAAAGACAGGCTTACTGCTAGACAGTTTTCATACATAAGGCCCATGGCGTCACCCAGCCTTAGCCGTATGATGGAGCCATAACACAGATTTTTTTTGCAGCATTGTTTTGCAGGCTCTCAGCTGGGAACGCGTCCATTCATCAGCAGCTGAGGTTTAGGATCAAATCACAAATCATCCTATTTCCATGGATGCAGACAGTAACCACTACTAAAACTCACTCACCATCTTTGCTGCTGGATGCAGGACCTGCATTTGCTTCAGGATAGTTGCTCCGTCATTGGTAATAGTCACGTCTCCTTTACCATCTTGAATCTGCAATACACGGAGGGATAATAAGATCAGTCACTCAGTAACGCACATCACAGGACAAGCACACAGCGAGCCTATACCTTACCATTTTGTCCATGCCCTTTGGTCCAAGGCTTGTTCTGACGGCATCAGCAACAGCTGCAACAACAAGAAACCGTTCAGAAATCTGTTGTACTCATACGTCAGCGTACAAGCCGCCACCCTGATACTTTTGTAAAGGGGAATACATACCCCCCGGGACCCAGGCAACCCCACAGAGCTCAAACCTGTTAGGAAAATTTTATCCCATTATTTCCCCCAATCATTTTTTCACAAAACAGCTTTTCATCCTTGCAGTAAAGTAGAACAACCCCTCACACACTGATTTGCTCTTTAGCAGTGTCGCACTTCAGATTTGGGTCAACGTCAAACCGACCTGAGAGCTGGTTTTTTGGGGCCGGGGCCCCTCAATTTAATTTTTTCAGTAAATGACTCCCCAAAAATCTTTAAACCGAACCCTAAACTTTTTGTTTGGGGGAAAAAGGGCTCCCGGGGCAAATTTTTCCCTCTCCGCAGAAACCCCGGGGCCCTCCGTTCGGGAAACGGGTTTTTGGGCGGACCTCATAGACTTACTGAATTTTTCTGATTTTGGGGGCGAGGGGCCCGGCCCCCGGGCGTAATTGAAATTTTTCAGGGGGAGAGTCCCGACCACCACTCTGTTCAGAAAGGAGAGGTTTCAGGTCTTGTTTAGAAGATAGATGCGGGTCCCACATCCTAGCGATATGTCACCAATGTCTGTAGTGAGACAACCCCTTTAAAAAACACCCCACAAGACTGCACTCCCATTTGCATCAGTCCGGGTGAACGAACACGTGACAGATGTTTCTACATTGACTACAAAAAGGGGGGAGGGGGGGGGGGGGGAATCACCCGGGGGATATTTTTCCGGGCCGGCGTATACCTGCTATACGCCTGCTGTCTGAAGTACGCTCTGACCCGCCTTCCATCCACTTTCACTGTGTCCCTTTTTTTCTTGCGGGTGCATGGGATGGGGCGGGGAAGAGGGTAAATTTCCCCAAATATTTGTAAAGTGTATTGCAGGGCGTGCCTTGTGAACATACTGGAAGGTTGAACAGCAGATATTTGCGCAGATTGTGTCTTATATTGAAATCAGCATAGAAAGATCTGCAGTAAAATCCATGAGACGATTCTTTGCAAATCCATCCGTGGGTATTCAGTGTTATACACACAGCTGAACGGACACCGATTCTGGAAATACAGATTCAGCGTCCACATCCAATTTTTTTTAAATGGGGAAAACAACTTTTCCTGCGACCACCAAATATTTCCCTATGCCCAAAAAGATTCATTCAAATCAGCACCACAGGGGAGGAAAAAAAAAAAAAAAAAAGGGAAATTCTAGCTAATTTCCCTTACTGAATCCCCCCGTAGCAGATGGAGGCCCGGAAAAACCGCCTCCCAAATTAAGGGATCAAATAAAACTCCCATTGGAAAAAAAGATGAATTTAGCAGAGGGGGTTTTAAAGTGGGGTTCCATTCGGAGCCCCTGCTGCCACTTCAGCATCCTAATCCCCGCCTGTGAGGCTTTCCCCCCGAACGGGGCCCGGAATTTAAATAAGATCTCTTATAAAGGGCAGATGTGATCCGGGCCGGACAGGCACATTTTCCTGATCATTATCCCACTGACCTCCTCAATCCAGCGCCGAACAGGACACATTCATGGTGATGGTGGGGATTAAAGGGCTGTTCCAGACACTTATACAGCTTTTTGGGCCCCGCCCTCTTGGGGGACGCCCCCCGCCCAAAACATTCCGCCCACCCTTTGGGTCGGACACAGGGCCGAATGGTTTATAAACCTTTATCGTCCCTAGTCATTAGAAATGGTAATTTAAAAACAAGGGGTTTAATCCAAAGTTTAAACTACCAATTTAATACACATCCAGAGGGCCAAAAACGGCCAACCAACAATAGGGGCCAATGCCTGGGCCCGAAACCCCGCTCCTAATATAACAAAGGCCTGAGATGGGCTTATTTCCTCATTAATAAACCCAAATTCCCAAATGACTATTTGGAACAAACAAAGGTTTTCCCAGGATGTGACCAAATAGTTCAAATTTCACATCCATAGCCAGGATACAGTAGGGATCTGTGCTCCGGCCTGAGCCCTGCCCCCAGCAGACTTGCCTGGTGTAACCTGCAGGTATGACAGAGGCCCGGGATGGGATTATAACCCGTTAAAGCCAATTATCACAGATCACTACAGACTATTTAAAAAGGGAAGATTACGCAGGGTGAGATGTACAAATTTTTTTAACATCCAAGGATTGGGCCAGTGCAGGGGTTCCCGCCCCTTTGGATCAGAGGCCCGCCCCCATAGTGATCCAGGCCCCTACCCCTCAACCCCTTTAAAAACCCCCGGGGCCCCAGTGTTTTTCCCAAAGGGGGGGGCCCCCCCCCCAAATCCCAGCCCGGCGGCCCCGCCCGGGGGGGGGGCCCACCCCACACCCCAGACGGCGCCTCCCCCGGGGGGGGGCCCCCCCCACCCCCAAGGGGGCGCCTCGCCCCGGGGGGGGGGGCCCCCCCCCCACCCCCAGACCCGGGGCCTCGCCCGGGGGGGGCGCCCACCCACACACTCCCAGAGGCCCGGGGCCACGCCCGGGGGGGGCGCCCCACCCCCTCCAGGGCGGCGCCTCGCCCCGGGGGGGGGGGCCCCCCCCACCACCCCAAAGGGGGCGCCCCCGCCCGGGGGGGGGGGGGCCGCCCCCCCACTCCCAACCGGGGCCTCGCTCCGGGGGGGGGGGCCCACCCACCCCCCAGACCCCGCCTCCCCTCCGGGGGGGGGGGGCCCACCCACTCCCAGACCGGCCCTCGCCCCTGGGGGGGGGGCCCACCCCCTCCCCGACCGGCGCCTCGCCCCGGGGGGGGGGGCGCCCACCCACTCCCATACGCGGCGCCTCGCTCCGGGGGGGGCGCCCACCCACTCCCAGTCGCGGCGCCTCGCTCCGGGGGGGGCGCCCACCACTCCCAGACGCGGGCCCTTTTGCTCCGGGGGGGGGGGGGGCCCACCCACCCCCCAGACGCGGGGCCTCGCTCCGGGGGGGGGGGGGGGGGGGGGGGCCCCCCCACTCCCAGACGCGGCGCCTCGCTCCGGGGGGGGCGCCCACCCACTCCCAGACGCGGCGCCTCGCTCCGGGGGGGGCGCCCACCCACTCCCAGACGCGGCGCCTCGCTCCGGGGGGGGCGCCCACCCACTCCCAGACCGGGGCCTCCTCCGGGGGGGGGGGGGGCCCCCACCCACTCCCAACGCGCGCCTCGCTCCGGGGGGGGGGGCCCACCCCCCCAGACGCGGGCCCTCGCCCCGGGGGGGGGGGCCCCACCCCCTCCCCGACCGCGCCTGCCCGGGGGGGCGCCCACCCAATCCGACCGGCGCCCGCTCCGGGGGGGGGCCCACCCACTCCAGACGCGGCGCCTCGTCCGGGGGCGCCCACCCATCCCAGACCGGCGCCTCCTCCGGGGGCCCCACCCCCTCCCAGAGCGGCGCCCCTCCGGGGGGGCACCCACCCACTCCCAGACGCGGCGCCTCGCTCCGGGGGGGGGCACCCACCCACTCCCAGACGCGGCGCCTCGCTCCGGGGGGCCCCACCCCCTCCCAGAAACCGGGGCCTCCCTCCGGGGGGGGCCCCTCCCCCTCAGCAGCCTTGCCAAAGAAATTTATTTAAATTTGCACGTCCCCTTTTCCCCTACCCAGCAGGGGGCCCCACTGGGCACCCATACAGCTTGACAATCACAGCAGTGTTCTGCACCCCATGGCCTCAGCTAACGCCCTAAACTTCAATTTCCCCCTGCCCCGGCATACGTCAAACTTGTACATGCTTTTGGGGGATGGGATTTTTCCCCACAGTTGCAGAGTCACAGGGCGCAGCTTCGTGCCCCGGCGCTCACCTTTCCCTGCGGAGATGTTGCTGAAGCGGATCTGTGACGGTTTGTCCCGGTCCTGGTAGGCTCCTCTCTTCTTGCCCGCACCTCCATTGCCGCCTCCTCCTGACGGTTTCGCCACGACTTTAGGAGCGGAGATGTCCGGCATATTGGATCCTGGAGCTAGAGCGTCCCGGGCGGGTGTGGTGCAGACCTGCGGGTGTCCTGGTGCGGGTCACTGGGCGGAGGATGACAACGGATTCTACGTCTCCCCTGTCAAATCCCGGCGCCTGAAGCTTCCAGAACAAAACGCCGGTTGTAGGCGGGGCCCAGGAACGTAAGGGGGCTATACTGCGTGATGACGTCACACGGCGCTCTGTCACGCGCCTGAATGTGCCGTTTCTGGCAACAGACAGTGGGTTGTCAGGGTGTAGGCATTCATGGGATAGTTGTTAGTACTACCTCTCCTTGTCTACTTTTGCCACTATGAGGCATCGTGTCTAATTGATTCCATATATGGTTACAAAGTGCAGGATTCATCCTTTCTCCACCTTGCTGCTTGGGCTACACAAATATTAGCCTTGCATGAAAAAGGTGCATGAAATTGTGCAAAGTGGCTGCCATTTGACTACTTTGGTGCAATCAACGAAGGCATCTTTATCTGTCATTTCTAATTAATCAAGCCAGGTCGCTTCACACAGGGCGGGTTTATCATGCTTTTTTATCTTTTTGATACTTAATAAAGTTAGTTTTTACTGCTACCTGCTTTCCGGATTCTTCCACGTACCTTGTAGGCCATTCGGTTGCCTGTTTATTGCTACCGGACTTCCGTCTTGTCTTTTGTATCATGGATTTCACTGGAGATTTCAGTGGGAAAAGGCAAAATCCGTGGGTAGAGCCTATCTGCAGATTCTGCCTTCACCTAAAGTCAATATCTGCAGTGGAATCTGCCCTGTGTGAACACAGCCTTATGTTCACACGGCGTAAATGCAGCGCACGTTTTGCTGTGTATTTGCGCTTCAATACAGCCGAAAGGCGCGCTGCAATTACGGTAATTCATAGCTTTCATAGAAAGCTATGAATTACGCCTCGTCTCCCCCAGCGTACTAATACACGGCATATGTATGCGCGGGGTGAAGAAGTGATGAGGTGAATTGGAAAAATGCGTAGTCCACCGCACACCAAATATATACATCATATATGGTAAGTGTGTGTAAGGCGATGAACACCCAAAACCAGCCCTACTATTCATCACCTTACCCCCTTACATATGAACTTGTTTTGAAAAGGGCTATTCGCCGAATTACGGTCGTAATAATAAGGACATCTACTCCCCTTCCTTATGAAAAAGAATCCCCCAAATAAATCTCTGTAAAGACACTTGCTTGATGATACATTTAATTTGGTGCATTAATCTTATTTTTTCATGGCCTCAGATTTATATCAATAAATACTTTGCAATAAACTAATTTGGATGTGCGGTAGGTAACAAACCTTTTTCTTTTACTTGGACTAATTAAATCCGGTTCCACCTTGTGCACCCCCGTTTCCCTTATTTCTTTCCTTAAGTGTTTGGGCATGAGACCCATTAAGTCCGTGTTCACACGGCTTATTCACTGCGGTATTTGTCGGTAGCCGATTTGTGACTCACAAATTCCGGGTTACTGATGGGCGAGACAATGACGGTCCGGACGCGGCGGTGGCGCCGCTCCCCGGCCCCATAGACATATGCATTGTTACGGCCGTGACGCACGAAAATAATGGCAGTCACATTCTCCCCCCGCGGCGGAATTCGACCGAGCGTGGAATAGGGAGTCGACTGCATCCCACTGTTTATCTCGTATGAGAGCAGTGGTAATACCGTAATGCTCCCGACGGGTATTATGTCGCCGTACTGCAGCGGCAAATCCGGCGCGGAGTACAGCGCCAACCGCGGACAAGATAAGCCGTGTTGAAACGAATGGCCTTACATTATACGTAAAAGAGGGAGAATGGGGCCGCCCCCCTTGTCGCTTCCCTTGAAGTTACGAGTTGACTACACGTAATTCATCACAACACCAGTGTACTGCGGCGCGTACAGTACGCCGTGTGAACATACCCTAGAAGGTCTGTCCCATCACGCCAAGCAGCGCCTGCAGCAGATTCACAGCAAGCTACAACCCGTCCAGAGATACCGGCAAGATGGCAATTCTCCCCGGTGTCCAAATATGGCCGAGGACATCGCTCACCTATAATCAAAAATACCAAACAAATGAATAGGGAAGATGGACACGCTGCCCTCCCCGTTCTCGGAGACGGCCGGCTCGTAGTGAGCTATGGACTGAGGTGTGGTACGGAAACTGCTGATGGAAACCCCATTAGGGAATGGTCCCACGGTGTGTTAAATCCGTTTTGGATCCAAAAAACGCATACAAAAGCGCTGTGTAAATCACATCCATCATGCAGCTGCGTGTTTGGATGAATTTTTGCTGCAGCAGGAACGCACCCTATAGTTTTTAAAATATGGCGTTCTTGCTGTGTCAAACATATCAAGGAATTGGACCATGACAATCCTTTGTGGATCCAGAGAGATGCAAAGTAAACACACAACATTGATCACTCTTCTGAACGCCGAGCGTGTTTTACATGGAAAGCAATGGAAATCACACTGCACCTTGTTAGATGCGGTTTTTTCGTCCGAAACACAGATCCAAACAGGCATCTAAAAACGTATCCAAAAACAAATCCAACACACCATGTGAACATGCTGCCCTTAAGGCCGGTTCACACGGCTTAATCCCGACGGATTTGTGAGCCCGAATTGTGCCACAAAGTCGGCCCGTGAATAGTGGGCGGGAAACGGGGCGGGCCGGAGCGGGGCAGGGTGCTGCAGCTCCCGGCCCCATAAGACAATGCATTGTTTAAGGCGCTACCAACCGTAAATAATGTGCATGTCTTCACTTTCTCCCACGCTGCGATTCGCCGAGCGTGGAGGAGCGACGGATTCCACGTTCCCAATGAGAAGCAGTGATACCGAAATTAGCTGCCGAAGATTGGCGCCTAGTACTGAAGCGCAAATCCGGTCGCGCAGTAACGCCGACCAAATACTCGGGCAGAATAAGCCGTGTAAACGAGGCCTAAGCTGCTGCAACTGTAAGGAAAAAACAAAGTACATCAGTACAGACCTCCGTTCCTCTCCACGGGGCGTCTGGCTCCTAGCGGTCATGTGCCGGGCAATCGGGGCACATTCCACAGCAATAGTAAAATACCTGTCAGTTTCTATAACAGTATCCAACGGTGTTTTACCATCGGTATTTGTCCAGTTTTTTGGGGCAGATTTTGCGGTCGGATTTCGGATCCCGCCGGCCCATTGACACTGAACAGTATTTTTCCAGCAGAACAACGTGCATGTTCCGAGTTTTTTGCAATGCGTGGCCTTTTAATTTCCAGTCCTCAGAAAATTCTTCTCCTATCGGTGCGGTATTTTCTATGAATAAAGACCAGGGAGTAAGGTCCACATCTCACAGTATAAAATTCCATTTATTAGTAATGCACTCGGAAGTACAAATGACATACAGGACAAAGCCAATCTAATGCGTTTTCAGGCCCATAACATAGTTGCCATTAGTCCTGCTATGGCCTGAAACGATTGTTTTGTCCTGTATGTCATTTTACCGTGTGCATTCCTAATAAACTGGATTTTATACTGTGAAGACGCTGGACCTACTCCTATTCTTTATGCAGTTTTGTGCCGTGATCCCCGCGGTCCGTGTGCTATTCTGGGTGAAGCCGGACTAGAGTTTGTCTGCGGATTTTCTATTGACATCTATAGGGATCAGAGCTGGGATGACGGGTAGGCGACCACCTAGGACGCAACATCATGCCAGGCAGAAAAGGGAGAGCAAGAAGAATGATTGTCCCATTATTGGGCGCTATATGCCTTAGGCTAGGTGCACAGTGTTTGACCATCCATCCAAACGTATACGTTAAACGCCAAACGTGCACTGTTTGGAGCAGACATTTGACATCTGTTTTTTTTTTTTTCTATTTTTTCTTACTAGCTTTTCTATTGGCTGTCACACTGTTTTCCCTGCAATTTGATTGGGTAGCTTCGTTTATATATTTTATTACGGTTACAAATGTATATGTTTATAACGTGGGTACAAACACTAGGATCCGTTTTCCATGGACATACATTGTAAAAAAATGTAAACTATAATGTATACTTTTTTTTAAGACTTGAAGTAGCGCAGCGCCCTGTGTCCTCCCCCCGGTGAAATTAGACAAATATTGTACAGAAAGTGTAAAAACGGGCTCTTTGCCAATGCATGTTGCACATTCGTTCACCTATAGGAGTCAATGAACACGTTAACGCGTCCATTCTCCCTTCCATCATCTGTTCACATAACGCAGTGTGCGCTGAGCCTTATTTACCTGGGGCTCCAGAATACCTTGACCCATTTGTACCCAGTCGATTGTCAAGCTGATTCCAAATCCGAAATCAGTCATCAAACCCGACTGCAAATCCCTGCGGCGTAGACGGACCGCATGTGACGTGTGACCGCTGCAGCTCATCAGCAGCTACAGAGGTGACGCGTCTCCCGAGGTGCGGCGAGTGCTGAGCACAGGTGTTTTCCTCCATTAAAGGGGTTGTCTCACTACAAGGATTGCTTTTTATGTTAAAGATCTTGCAAATACAAGTCACTTTGTAATATATGTCCATTAATCAGGACCTGACCTATTTTGAGATATCCCCATCTTGTATGGGCATATATCATCTCCTCAACCCCCTCAGGTCGCAATAGCTAACAGACCTTTTCTATCTCTCCCTTGATAGGCTGCCATCACTGGTTTGCTATAAGCTACAGACCTGGCTTCTACTGCAGCCTATATAAGTTAGTTAACCAGATCAACAACCAAACCAACAACACCAGCAACAACAAACAGAAAACAAAAACAAGACCAAACACACAAGCCCGCACTTACGCCCCCCAGAACTTAAAATGAAACTCAAGGAAAACTTACAGATAGGTAATGAAGAATCAATGCCATTGAGACAACCCCTTTAAGCCACTTGCAGCCATTTCCTTTTTTAAGGAACAGGAAAACCCCTTAAAGTATTTTCCAAGTTGAAAACCCTCTAATGTGCATAGTTTACTGCAGAGAGACAGCTGTTGCCAATAGCAACCAAGCCACTGCTGTCACTTTCCGGCATTCACCCTCTGCACAGTGGCGGCTGTCCCGGGTTATGTGCGACCTCTGCTGCTCTCTGGTAGCGGCCGCACCGGCGCAGAGCGAGTCACTCGCCAACCAACACATGGCTGCTCGGCCGCACTTCCGCCCTCCCCGGCGTCACGTGATCTGGCCGCTCGCGCCGCTGTCATGGCTGATGTGGAGAGTAGTAAAGCGCTGAGCGGGCTGCTGAACGGCATCGCGCAGAGCAGGTACTATGGCAACACGGAGATCACGGAGGAGCTGCTCAAGAGGGAGCTGTACCCGGAGCTGCCGCTCCACGAGTTCCGGGCCCTGCGCGACAAGATGCAAGGCATCATCAAGGTACCCGGATAATGGAACGGGCGCAACCACTGCTTGGGAGGGGGGTCCCTGATCCTGCTGCAGGTCATTGTCCCCTCCTTGTGGTTCTCCTGCTGAAGCAGAACTACAACTCCCAGCATTCCCGGACAGCTAGGGCATGCTGGGAATTGTAGTTTGGCTGAAGAGCCCCAGGTTGGAGGCCAGTGTTGTAGAGAGGGGTGTGTGTTTCCTGCTGTCAGTCTAGTGGGGCATTATATCCTATAAAGTGAAGCTGTTATCACACATAATGTTCTGGTGATGCTTAGGCAAGTTCGGTGCCCCTGAATCATTTTATTTGATACAAAGTATGTGTCTATGTTTAATACGTACACACTACTTACAAGAATCTAGCTTAAATCAACATAGATAGCGGGACATGTTTCACAATTGAAGACTTTTTCTAACATTCATTGGGTCAATGATAGACATTTTATATTTTGCGGTATTATTTTGGAGAGATTAGTGAGTTTTTATTCATGTGTGCATTAATCCACAGGTTTCTATGGTACCACGATGGAACAATCTAGCTGGTTTTTAATAGGCTAAAAGTGCAGCCGGGACGACAGGGTAAGTGGATGTCGACGCCCAGCAGAGAGGACACTGGAAACTAGAAGACTATCACATTGTTAGATACGACTAAGCGGAAGGGCTAAATTACTTATGGACTGATCTACAACCAAGATTAGCTTAAGCTAAAACACAATTTCTGTGGTAAATATATTAGCCTATTGGTGTTTAGCATGCGACATCGTTATACACCCACATACTTGCCTGCTTTTAGTGTAGGCTTTCGCCCTGATCCCCTGCACAGTATGACGGCAAACTCAGGCGATGTTTTTCATGCCGTCTTTTGAGCGACACTACCGGCTAAAAAACTTTACTCTACTTAAATACAACGGACCATTAAAAGAGAAAAAGTCCATGCCAAGTGGTTGCCCCACACACGCACAGATTTCCTAGAGACCTTTTGAGCTGCTCTGAGAAAATCAGACTACGAACATTTGTTCTATTCTCTTCCATCCGGTTCTTGTACTAGAATATGAAACCATTGCCTATGTGAAGGGGAGGCTTTCTCTCCCGCAAACCGCGCAGAGAACATAAGATCCTCGGACCCCCAGATGAAATCCAAATAAACAGTGTTTTAGGGTCAAGGGATTAGTGTATTAATCAAGAATTATTTATATTTGCCAAATGGAGGGATAATAAAGAGAAGGGGGGTAATATAAACCACTGTTTATTGTACTCCATGCAACAAATTTCTAGCCGCACGATTTGACGCCCTGTAACTATACGAGAAAACCTAGTTATTTTCATATTTGAATACGTAGGGGGTGAGAAAGACGACTACAAACTAAAGCTGACCCAACGTCTATTTACCGACCCTGGTTTCCCTTACATGACTTACACGCCCCCGCTAGTGTCAGACAGCCTAAACCTTAGATGATTGAACAGGTCTGTATCAATAGTGACCTGAGGATCAGATGCAGCCCATAGAAGAGGGGAATATCTCAGATATGTTAGTGATACTGTCAATTGACATATGTAATCAAATTGGACTTGTTTTTGTTTGTCAAGATCATAGTCAATTGATGTTGGGTCGCAACCCTATCTGGACGCGACTAGCCCCAAGGGAGACAGTAAAAAAAAACTAACCAAACTCATCCCCGGACCCTAAATTTACCGCACCACCACTTCAAACCCACAACAGCTAAACCCCCCCCCACAAAATTTTCCGCGACCCCACATCATCATACCATACTAGAAATTTATATCCTCGATCACCGGCAAATGACCCATCAGTGCAAACAAATGTCCGTCCGCACCACGTCAAACCAACTAGCCGCACCATGATACTACCCCCCCTGTACACTCCCTGCATTCATAATAACTCCAACCTCCCAGGCAATACAGGTCGACAACTAAGTTACCCGTTAAACCCCACCATATCCTCTCCGCCTTGCCGGTATTTTCCTTAAATCGTGCGGCGGTGATTCCTACCAGGTCGTAACCCATGACCTGTGACGTCGTACTGGCTTGGCGGTGAATGGCCGCGTCCGAGCGAGCAGCGAGGTACAGATTACGTGAGAACGATTGAACTGTAGTCGTTGGCAGGCAGGAAAGGTCAGGGCATGGTCCAGCATAGATTCCGGAGTCCGATAAACTGTTGCACGAGGTCGTGTAGACGGCAATGCAAGAACACACTAAGGAACCTTTTTCTAGAGTCAACTAGCCAACATAGTAATCCAGCAAGAGGAAGTACCTGATTGACCAAACCTAATAAAGTGAGGGCACGCCCGACAATTAGCCAAATTACCATTGCCTGGCCCTTTAAATTTACCAGAAACAAGTGTGGCGCAACCCGAGCTCCCTAGGCAGAGGCGACGAGACTGGTGACAGGACAAGGTCTGGTAAGTACTTAGAGCGAGGGCGTCGCACGCAGCTCATCCCATGGGCCCATGGCGCAAACCCGTCCACAGGCAGGCCCTCCCGGGGAGATGGGCACGGGGTTCGCCAGAGGCACAGTCGGGCCATGAGCGCAGGCGCAGACTTTCTACAGTAGCACCCTCCTTATGTCCTCCCCCCTCTTTCTTATCCGAAGGAACCTGCAAGAACAAGATCTTGGTTCAAAAATATGGATTCCTGTTCCCATTACCTCTCCCTCTGGGCGAATACCTCGTTCCAATCAACAAGAAATGAACCACTTGACCCACTGATGGTCTTCTGGCCAAGAATGTCCCTTACTTGCAAAAACTATCAGAAGACTGCTACTTCCGAAAGATGCACCCTCTGAGAGAACCGGGTTCAAGACCTTATGTTGGCGTTTATGGGAGGGGAGTAGACCGTGGAATGCATTTCGGAATCCGTAGGAGATGGAGTAGCAAAGCTGTAGGGCCAACGGGTTCAGCTTGCCGAAGTATCTCTGAAAAGGTCTCCAAAACCGTGCTGGACTATCGAGTCATACTTTATTATTCTTGGGATACTTCTTCTTATGAGGTCAATCTAATGACTCAAATATCACCATCCCCACTAGCTCAAACTCCCCCCAAAAATTATATACAAAGTTGCCCCATTGCTCCTGGGAGGAACATTTTGATTTAAGACAATCATACGCACCCTCATAGTACATGAAATTCATGCCCTGAATGCATTTTTTCATTGACTTTTTTACTGAAAGCAAACCCCAAAGAGTAAAGGCAGAATGTATCTTACCCTGGTCCCTCCAGGCTCCAAATGGTTCCTAGAACTGCATTTTTCCCAAGTCTATGTGTCCAACCTAAGATAGTGACATCCCACGTAGACGAATTCTGTTCACACATGACCATTTCTCCGACAGCACATATCAGCTCGCTTAACCCATAAGGCCCTCAATGAGAGAAGGTCCGTGAAGGGAAGTACCATACGATCGAACTAATTGTTGTTTTTCTATGGTGCAGTAACACATAGTGTCACAGAATCAATTCTAGACTGGCCTTAAGTAGGGCTCTGGATGGTGTCCTAATGCAAGAGTACCTATGGTACCGTGCACATGTAGTGCCACAGTATAGAACGAAATCCATTTTAACTTCCTTGGGTCATCTAAGGCCACCCCATAATATGCCGTCTAGAGAAAATGCTAGAATTACTTCTGAATTCCATGTGTTGAGGAACCTTGGGCCTTAGAAGAGAATACTATTGCCCCCACCCAAGTAATTTTACCCTCCAGATCGGCTGGACGTACAAGTAAGTTATTTTTCGCTTGTGGTTGAATACTTCTGAATGTATAACTACATGGATGTCCTAGCTAGGCCGCTCGCGAGTTTGTCGTTGTCGAAACACTGATGGAGCAAGGAGACAGCAGGAATCTTCTTTATCGGCAACGTCAGAAGCATTGGTAGAGGGGCCTGTTGCTGTCTATTGGACATTTATTTTCGTTCGGCCGTGGACTTGGAAGGTGGTATCTTGAAGGTTACGAAACGGTCTTCATACCGCCTGCCCACTCCAAGGTGTCCGATTGCTGATTGATTTCAAACTTCAAGGTGGCCTACTTTGTATTAAAAATTAGAAAATACATGATATTAACTAGATACGTCCCTAACCCCTAGTGAATACACTGCTCCACACCCACAATATGTCTCCATGTCCTCTCAGCATGTCCCACAAAATTCAAGGCACCCCCTTCATTAACCGCACTACCCTCAGGTCCACCAAATGAATCCTGCTGTTGTATAAGTGTGGTCTAAGAAAATATGACCCCCCATCGTTCTCTCCGCACCCACATCATCACTTCGTTCCTACCATACCACAGATTCCAAGGTATTCGCACCGTAATCTAGTACAAGAGCTCTCAGTATATTTTCTTAGCGGTCCCCCGAAATGAACATATCCTAACTTTTTTTCTCCATCAGATACTACACACTACATCATATACTTGCACCCCAAAACTTCAAATCCGAACAACCCAGGTGATCTTTTTCCCCCCTCTAGTGCTCTCTCTCCTCCTTAATCTCTGGTCCCATTTTCCATGCCCAAGCCTTGACCAGCTAAATTCCTCCCCCCAGTCACTCTGTTTGACTCCCCTCGAAGTGCCGAACAGTACTGTGGCCGACTGCAGGTCGACTGCAGAGAGATTAGACCTTGGTGCCCTCTATGAGATCCCCTTTGATCTGGAGGGACTGATGTAACCCTATAATGATACTTGTATGCTTGTGCTCCAATGTTGTATACCTTACACTTCCTTCCAGTTCATTGCATACAGTCGTTGTTGTATTTATTGCAAACTTCCCACCCCAGGGCGGACCCCATAACCCTGCAGTCTGTACCATAATTGGAGCATGTGAGTATAGGAAAAACATTAAAAAGGTTCTCCTCTCACCACCTCATCCGCAGGGTGTACCCATCCGGTACCCCATCCGACAGACTCAATTCCTCCAACCATCCGCACCCTCATTTTCAATCCACGCCTCCCCCCGGTCCTACACTCTAACAACTCCCATCCCGTCTACAAGTATTTGTCAAGATCCGCGTAGTGCTGTACCATCGGGCAAACGAACCGACCCCCCGTGGTTGCGGCTAGCGTCTCGTCCTGTTTCTCCGAGGATGACGACTCCCAAAACCTGCTTACTTGTCCACTGCAGGCCTTGCCAGAGGCTTGATGGGCGACTGGGGAGAAGAAGTGGGCACCAAGCGTAGTGCCACCAAACAGAGATCCTGTGCATCTCCAATTCCCCAACCGCAGGTACTCCCGGGCCTGTGCTTCCCAATCAATGGCGTAGGGGCGTTGACCGTTGCAGCCAGGTGTAGGCCCGCAATCAGATCACGCGAGGAGGGCACGAGGCAGAACTCTAGTGAAAAGGATTTTTTCTTCTCCTTGGTGGCAAGACCCTCATAGCACGAGAGAATGGAAACTGTCCGGGTGTACAAATTGGAATGGATCGCTTAAGAAGCATCCTCCGACTGACAGAAGTGATAAGCAGGGGGCTTCACCTCCCAGATGGATCCACTGGCAAGCGGTAAAACGATACAAACCAAGTAGGCATTAATTCATAACCCTCAATCTTAAGCTGCTGGATACCATAGACGGCAGTGAACCCGGACTGATTAGACCACCACCCACCATACCAGCTCCACTGGCCACATCAATCGTGGAGAGGAGAATTAGCACCTAGGGACAAGTGGTTGAGCGTTACGTCGACTTATTCCGTCATCGGGTCGATAGATCGATATCGTCAATTATCAAGCGACATTTCCGAAAGTCGGATATTAGATAACGCCGATGACCATTAAAGTCTATGGGAGAGGAACAATCAAGACTTCAAAATTCTTACACCGAAACGGACTGGAGAAGCTGGAATTAACATCCATAACAGTCAAATGGGATACGTGCTCATCTTAGGATCACAGTCTATTTTATAAAAGTCCACGAGGAAAAAAAAGTCACAGACCATTCCAGCTATCCCTGTCTTGGGTACCACAGCAATGACCCTTAAACCTTGCATAACCACAAATTAAAAAGTGCCAGAAGCATCATGAAAGGGAACCCATTTTATACCTACAAGCATGTTAAGCTATATCCACAAGTTTAAAACCATTTGGGTGAGAGGGACTGGACAGTATATCCCAATGCTCCGCATCACACGTGAATCTCCAAAGCTCCAAAGGTCTAATCACGCACTTTTATCAAATACTGCGTACCCCAATGGACAACTCCTCTAAACGCTACTGGTATACATGGTTGGGTAGGGGACTGCCAGCCATTTACTCCTAACGATATTGCTAAAATCACTTGAACCAAGCAGCTAAATACCTCCCATCAAAGACATACTGGGAAATTCTTTCAACATCCACACAGAGCCTATTTTCCACCTAAAGGGGGTTTGCGATGGGGAATCCTGGGTCCCATGCGTGCCCAAAATGTGACAGTCTGCACGCAAACTTATTCCACTGCCTATGGTCCTGCCCATACATTCAGCAATTCTGGAAACAAGTGAAAACTTTTGTGACCACACACCTCCTGCCATCCTGTCCGCTTGACGCTTCCTGGGGAATTTTCGATATTTTACCGACTAATCACCATTCAACACCTACCACTTCCAAACAATTGTGGTTCTACATATCAGCGGCAGTGAGGAAAACAATTCTACATCAATGGATAGCACCCAACCCGCCAACTATAAGATTATTCTTAGATAAACTCTCCCACATTTTTCGAATGGACTGGGTGGAAACGGCGGCCCATAAAGAAACTAAGACTAAAAAATTTTTCTTAATATGGAAATCATTTATAGCCATCCTTCAAACTCACATACAGCTTAAACTAAAACAGTGTTTCGGCCTTACCACCTGGTATCTAGAAAATCAACTAACAGACACACCTTTGATCCCTTGAGAGTGGAGATTGTTGTTACAATGACTACCAACACACTATTCCTGCGGGTGAATTGGCCGATTACCCTGTGCATTCCGGAAGTGGGCAATATATATGTTGTTTGTCTTGTGGATGTCTTCCCCATATCCCCAGTCTGTCTGTTTTACCTGGATATATGTCTCCCCTACTGGTCTCTATTCCCCCACTTCAACAGTCATAGGGGGCAACTAACTACTTCAGATCAGAACCTGTAGGTTTGCTGAGGACCAGCCTAGCCGGAAGGGCTTTATAACTGAGCTGTCTGAATCGTCCTTGCAGCACTACACTAGCTAGTAATCTCAGGAACCTCCCTATGTTGTAAGATACGACTGTGATTCTTGTTAATGTAACTTTATGGGGACAACGTTGCTTTCCCTGTTTATATGTTAATGTCTAAATTTTCTTCTCTTTGAAAATTAATAAAAAACATTTGAAGAAAAAAAAAGGGCCAGAAGGCAGTATTATTTGAACCATCATTTTACTTGAACTGGGCATGGACTATCCCTGTCCTGGAACGCAGCATGACCCTTAAACCTGTCTGACCCACAGATTAAAAAGTGACGGAAAAAGGAGTCTTTTAACCAAAATTTTTAGGATGGAATCCCACCACGTCTTTGTTTCTCTTTTTTAATTGTATTAAATGGGTTGTCTCACTATAGGGATTGTTAGCTATGTTAAAGATCTTGCAAAAACAAGTCATTTTGCAATATGTGTCCATTAACAGTGTCCTACCTATTCCTGTTTTGACAGCACCATCACGCTTGAGCCACTCTTGACAATTGTGAAGAGCAATTGTCTGTTAGAAACCACATTTTTTACAATAGGACCTATAGTATAGCTGCATTTAACAGCAACATGCCCCCAAAAATTTAAAACATGACCCTTGAGCCACTTTTGACAATTGTGAAGAACAAATATCTGTTAGAAACCACATTTTCTTATAATAGGACCTGTAGTATTGCTGCATTTCAAAGCAGCATGACCCAAAAAATTATAAAAATGACTTCTCAGCCACTGTTAAAAATTGTGAGGAGAAAAGCCACTTCGAAGCCACATTTCTGTTCCAAAGGGACCATGATTATAGCTGTATCTCACAGCAACATGATCCCAAAAAATTATAAATATGACTTCTCAGCTACTATTAAAAATTGTGATGGAGAAATGCCCACTTAGAAGCCACATTTATGTTCCAAAGGACCATGATTATAGCTGTATCTCACAGCAACATGACCTCAAAACCATTGACAATGCGAAAACTTCTAAAGATAAAGTGAGTAAATGGAATACGGTTTGTCATGAAACCTTGTTGTCTTTTACAGTCTCCACACCGAAAAACCAGCAAAATGATCTTTTGGGAACTGAGAATAAAAATTTCAGTAAGAAATGATCATTTAAAAAAAAAAAAGTTTTCAAGAGGACCATTTCTTTTGGAATAGGAGAGTGAAGTAGACCGGCAACTAATCGGTGACCTTGGCAATTGGGGCCACAACATCATCAGAGATCCATGCCTGATTCATCTTGTTGAAAGTCAGACGATCCACATTATCCGTGGAAAGCCGGATGCATTTGTCTGTAATGACTCCTCCAGCTGTGCTGAAGGTCCGCTCAGATATGACGCTGGCTGCTGGACAGGACAACACCTCTATGGCGTGGCGAGCGAGCTCGGGCCAATCATCCATTTTGGATACCCAGAAGTCGATTGGGTCCGGAACACATCCAAAAACATCGGTTTTGAGACGCATATATGCGTGCACCATGATCTTAAGCCGGTCTCTGTGTGTTGTATGTGTGCCCTGCATTACATGCGTTGGTGAGGTGGTAAATAAAGATTGCCAGAGGTCACCCATTAGGCTTCTGCCACATTGCCTGCTGCTGCTGCTGCCATTACGACTACTCGGCACTCTACTGCTGTCACGTCGCTGACGTTGTTCTCCATTTCCTGCATTATACTCTCTATTTGGGTGGGTGGAAGGAAAGTGCTGAGTTTTGTTTTGTACCGGGGATCGAGGAGGATGGCCACCCAGTAACTGTTGTTCATTTTGATGGCCTTAATGCGAGGATCATGTTGAAGGAAATGGAGCATCCAAGCACTCATGTGAGAGATGGAGCCTTGATTTCCCAAGCCTCTGGGTCGGGGGGCACTAGCAAACTGATCTTCCTCATCTTCCTCCTCCGCCTCAAATTCACGCCAACCTCTTTCCAAGGCAGGGACATAGGTAACGTCGGTGTCCAGGAATACCTCATCCTCCTCCTCTTCCACCGGCACAGCTTCAACACAGCCCTGACTTGCCTCAGATGATGCACCCTGAGAGCTGAGGCGCCGCCTTGCGCTAACCCTGGACCCCGAACCACTGCCTATTGAAGACCGATAAAATTGTGAAACTGTCGGGCCTTGTGGATTCGACGGAGAGAAAGTCTCCGTGTCCGCATCTGTGTCCGTTCTCACTCCGTCGCTGGTTGGACCTGATGTTTCAGGAGTGTCCAACGATCGTTCCAGAACTAAAATCACCACAATGCTCATGCTGACAAGGGCATTGTCCGCACTGACCATTTGGTGGCTTCTTCAAAACTGGCAAGGATGGTGCAGAGCTCTTTCACCTGCCTCCACTCTCGGTGGCTCAACACCCCGAGGTCCGCACCGCTGCTTGTCAGGCCATGTGTCACTTCGTACTGCGTAATGGCATTGCGCTGCTGCCACAATCGCTGGAGCATGTGGAGGGGGGAATTCCAGCGTGTTGCCACGTCAACAATGAGACGGTTGACGGGGAGGCCGAGCTGACGCTGCAACGCAATCAGGCGGGACGAAGCAGGGTGCGAACGGCGGAAGTGCGAACTCAGACCTCGAGCCTTCCGCAGCAGGCAGTCCAGACCCGGGTAGCGCTTTAGAAATTTCTGGATGACAAGGTTCATGACATGTGCCAGGCAAGGGATGTGCTCCAGCCTACCGATCTTAAGGGCGGCCAACAGATTTCGCCCGTTATCGCACACCACCTTGCCTGGCACAAGGTTCTTGTCACCCAGCCAGCGCTCGGTCTCGTTGCGGAGAGCCGTCCACAGCTCCTGATCTGTGTGTGGACGGTCTCCAAGACAGATTAATTTCAACACGGCCTGGTTTCTCTGGGCACGTGATGCCACCAGAGGACCTTGGGGGAAAGAACCCTGCACCATCCCTGCGGTTTTGAAGAGCGTGCGCCGAGCCTGAGATCCACGTCACTACCAGAGACATCCACCCAGCTCACCCAGTGAGCTGTCAGAGATATAGCGGCCTTGGCGTGCTTACTAGTCCATGTGTCGGTGGTCAGATGGACTTTTCCAGACACAAGTGCAGACAACGCGCTTGAAATTTTAGATGACACATGGCTGGCCAGGGCAGGGACGGCTTTCCTGGCAAAGAAATGCCTGCTCGGCATCTGGTATTGGGGGCAGGCAAGGGCCATGACGTGGCGGAACCCTTCTGGTCCACCAGACGGAAAGGCAACATTTCCAGGGCCACAAGCCTGGCAATGCCGACAATCAGGCTTTTGAATTTGATATGGATTGGGTTGCAGTGTTTCTTCTGGTAGATTGAAGGCTGGCTGCTAGACTGGCCGCTGTACGGCGTGCAGGTTGTCAAACTGGTGGAAGGAGAATGGGTAGGATGGGTCTCTGGTGGTGCTGGTGGTACTCGGGCGACGGTGGAGACTGAAGTGGAAGCTGATCCCTGATCATGACTCTGAGAGACATGGGCAGCTGAGGAACGCTTGGTGGTGGCGGAGGAGGAGGAGGCGGAGACAGAGGGTGTGACAGTGGTTGGAAGCCTGGCATCAGTGTGGTCTTTTTTGGCCAAGTGTTCCCTCCATTTCAACTCATGCATTCGCTGCATGTGACTAGACATGTTGGTGGTGGTTAAACACCTAAGATTCTTGCCTCTACTGATGGCAAAGGCGGCATAAGACATTGCTGGGTGAATCAGAGGCTTGCTCGAAAAAGGCCCAGGCTTGAGAGGTCCTGGACCTTTTCGACGGCGATAAGCGAGGAGCGGTGTTTCCGCTGCTCGTGGGTGGTGGAATCATCTCAGCGGACTTCTGCGACCGCCCTCTCCTTTTTTGAGGCGGGACCCGTACTGACACTACCCCATCGTCTTCCTCCTCGTCCAGTGATGAAGCACTCGCAAGCAAATTCTTCTGAAAAGACCACTTTGGATCCGCAATGTCGTCATCATCAACACAGGTGACGTCGTCATCCTGACATTCTGCATCCAGGAGCTGTGGGCTACAAGCAAGAGGCACTGCAAGGCGTTGCCGACCACCCGGGATTTTTGCCGATTGACCGGCTTCCTTCTCCTCCTCTGATGGCATCAGTAACTGAGCGTCAGAGCAGACAAAATCATCCTCTTTGGCCTCTTGATCTTTTAACATGCCTTCTGACCCCAACCGCATTTTATCATCAAAGAGGTCTTCAGAAAATGGATTATCCACAGTGGTGGGTACACGAGTTGACATTTGGGCTGCTTCATGTTGGACGGATGCTGAGGATGCTGATGATGACATTTATGGCCGTGACTGGGAGGACGAGGAGGTAAGACTGCTGGATGCAGGTTGCATTAACCACTAAAGAACAGATTGGCGACACTGTTCGTTACTGAGATTCACAGGGCCCTGACCCAGTGATGACAGGCCTGACGGTCCTGCAACCGACGATCCGCTGGCTTGCGTGTTGTTGCCAGCACTGGAAGGAGCACCTTCTCTCGTACCTCTAACTCCTACACCCCTCTTTGCTCACTTACCACCTGCATTTCCCTCCATATTCAGAAATATAAAAATTTAAGAAGGTATGGAAGAGTTTTTGAAAGTCTCTTATTAAAAGACGGAAAATCACAGCTATTCTTAAATCCCTCTAATTTCCTACAGCCAACTAGGATTAGAAACTGAAATGTTTCTAGCGAATATCTGTGAAATGCTTTCTGGTGGATGAACCGTAAGACAAAATCAACAGTGTTCTTCCTTCAGTCCCAGGGATTTACAACTGCCCAGTAGGAGTAGGAATTGATAGTTTTCAACAAAATATCAAGTGCGCTATCTGCGCCAAACTGAGATTCAACGAGCACAATAAAACTATTCAGAAGTTACACGGATGAGAAATTCTGTTTTTTGCAGCAATGACAAACGAGAACAGTTGCTAGAAATTTTTGTTATCAGAATTGTCGTACAATGTGGCTATTTGAAAAAAACTAGGGCCGCACCACGTGCAATACAGCTATTTAAAAGTTATACGGATAACAAACGGTGGTTTTTGCACCAATGAAATACAACAACAGTAACTACGAAATTTCTGTATCCAAATTTAAGTACAAGGTGGCTATTTGAAAAAAAACTTGGGCGAACCAAAGTGCAATACAGCTATTTAAATGTTATATGGATAAGAAAAGGAGGATTTTGCACCAATGAAATACACCTGCAATTACTAGGAAATTTCTGTATCCTAATATAAGTACAGGATGGGTCTTTGAACAAAAATGGCCTGCGCCAAAGTGAAAAAAACCTATTTAAATTGTGTACGGATAATAAAAGGTGGGTTTTGCACCTATAAAATACAATAGCAATTACTAGCAAATTTCTGTATCCTAATGTAAGTACAAGGTAGGTCTTTGAACAAAAATGGCATGCACCAAAGTGAAAAAAAACTAATTAAATTGTGTACGGATAATAAAAGGTGGGTTTTGCACCTATGAAATACAACAGCAATTATATCCGGCATAACATCTCATCAAAAACCCCAAGCAGAACCCATCCTGTCCCTCCCTGTACATCCTCTAGTGTGTTCTCAGCTCTTGACCCAACGACAGAAGAAGAAGTATCCAGGCTCGCCCCACCACCTGCTCTAGCGACCCCATTCCCTCCCACTTTCTTCAGTCTATTTCTCCAGCTATCCTCTCTCACCTTACTGCAATCTGTAACCTCTCTCTCTCCACTGGGATCTTCCCATCCTCCTTTAAACAGGCTACTATAACTCCCCTACTAAAAAAACCCTCCCTGGGACCCATCTGTGCTGCCAACTACCGACCAGTCTCTAACCTTCCCTTTATCTCTAAGCTCTGGAACGCTTGGTCTACTCGCCTAATCCGCTATCTCTCTGCTAACTCTCTTCTGGATCCTCTACAATCAGGTTTCCGCACCCTACACTCCACAGAAACTGCTCTAGTTAAAGTCTCTAACGATCTCCACACTGCTAAATCTCAGGGCAAATACTCGTTGTTGGTTCTTCTGGATCTCTCTGCAGCACTTGACACTGTTGATCACCATCTTCTCCTCAGCATGCTCAGCACCATTGGCAGCCAGGACACTGCTCTCGCTTGGTTCTCGTCCTACCTCTCTGACCGGTTCTTCAGTGTCTCCTTTGCAGGTTCTACTTCCTCTCCCTCTTGCCGTTGGGGTCCCTCAGGGGTCAGTTCTTGGTCTACTCCTCTTCTCAATCTATACAGCCCCCATTGGCCAAACCATCAGTAGATTTAGCTTCCAGTACGATCTCTACGCTGATGACACTCAATTATACACCGCTTCCCGAGACCTCACTCCTGCCCTGCTACAAAACACCAGTGACTGTCTGTCCGCTGTCTCTGACATCATGTCCTCTCTCTATCTCCAACTAAACCTCACCAAAACAGAACTTCTTGTTTTTCCCCCATCTACTAAGCAACCCCCCTCTGCTATTTCTCTGTGTGTGGCATCACCATAACTCCTAGGCAGCAGGAGTTATTCTAGACTCTGATCTGACCTTCACCCAATATATCCAATCCCTTGCCTGCTCCTGTCACTTGCACCTCAAGAACATCTCCAGAATCCGTCCTTTTCTCACTGTGGAAACAACTCAAACTCTCATTGTTGCTCTTATTCATTCTCGTCTTGACTACTGTAACTCCTTGCTTATCGGTCTCCCTCTCTGTAAACTCCCCCTCTCCAATCTATCCTGAATGCAGCAGCCACGTATGTCTTTCTTTCCAGCCGCTACCCTGTGTCACTCGCGGCACTGGTTGCCCATCCAGTACAGAATACAGCATAAACTCATCACTTTCACCCATAAAGCTCTCCACAGTGCTGCACCCCCATACATCTCCTCCCTCATCTCCATCTACCACCCTGCCCGCTCTCTCCGATCAGCTACGGACATCAAACTACAGACTACAATCATCCGAACCTCCCATGCCCGTCTTCAAGATTTTGCACGTGCTGCACCCATTCTCTGTAACTTCCTACCACGTACCATCAGGCACAATCCCAGCCTTTGTAGTTTTAAGAGTGTCCTGAAAACACATCTCCTCAGGCAGGCCTACCAAAACCACTAATTGCTAACCCACACCTTCTATCACACACATTTCTGTCACTCCCTACACTAAGGCACTCACAGGTACTTATCTGTATATAGATATACAGTCATGGTGGCAGGTTCACCAAATTTTTATGTAAACCTCCCCATATTTATAAAACATGGCTGGGCCATTGTAAATTTAGCACTTCTCCCCCTTTGTTTCCCCCAGGCACCCTCTTAGATTGTAAGCTCTTGCGAGCAGGGCCCTCACACCTTGTGTCTCACCTGTAAGTAGCTTTCACTGTGTAATGTCTGTCTTTTGTCTGTAATTATACCCTCTACATTGTAAAGTGCTGCGAAATTTGTTGGCGCTATATAAAACAACATTATTATTATTATAATTACTAGCAAATTTCTGTATCGTAATATAAGTACAAGATGGGTCTTTGAACAAAACTGGGCTGCGCCAAAGTGAAAAAAAACTAATTAAATTGTGTATGGATGATAAAAGGTGGGTTTTGCACCAATGAAATACACCTGCAGTGACTAGAAAAGTTCTGTATCCACAAAATACAAGGTACTATTTCACCAAAAACTGGTAAAAAAAAGCAATTTCAATGGAGGTTCTAAGCAGAGTCTGGGATGCACAATTTACACTCTCCTTTCAAAAGCCTGCCTGTCTGTGTTCGCCCCCCCCCTCTCCCCTCCTCCCCACACACACACCATCCACGGCTGTACAGCGCTAGATGCTTCTTTTAAAGTCTCACCCTAACTAACTAATAACTGAAATTCTGTAATCTACCTATGTTCTAATGTTCACAACTAAAAGCATAGTTGTCTGTGTGAACAAAGAGAACTGTGTCGCTGAGCTGTATTGAGGAGAAAGCTGACACACGTCCTGCTCTTATGAGACACAGTGACACACTGATGCTGAACAGGAAGGGCTGTTCTATGGAAAACGAGGTCATGTGATTTTTCCAGCCAATGACAACCATACACATCACAGTCATGACGTCGCACACCCAGCTCACCCTGCTCTATGCTCTAAGCTGATTTGCTGGCCGCCAAAATGACAGGAAGCGCCGAGGTGCGATAGTAATAGATTATGCGCAGATTCTCACCTAAATTATCGCGTGATCGGAAATTTCAGATCAACCTAAAAACCATGCCGATTTCAACTTTGTCGATTATAATCACTCAACACTACTAGGGACGCCTATCCTACCCTGCGGACAGCTTCTGCGGAAATGGTCCAGACTGGCACAGTAGAGGCAAAGATTCTCCAACCTGCGGCGGGACAGCTCTAAATGGGGACAAGGGGGCCCCGGGGTTCCAAACCTGCATGGGTTCCTGTTGGAAAAATGGGGGGAGTGGCAACGGAGATCTCGGGAAACACAGGGGCCCAGAATGGGGTTTAGTGGGCCCGAGGGTCGTGCCGGGTCATGTTCCTGGGGGGGAGGGGGCCTCCTGTCTCTCCCTGAAGCACTTTCTATGCGAGGGGGCCGGTGGTTAATTTGGGCCCAGGAAAGATGGAAGACCCTCTGGCTCCCAAGTCCCGCCCTTTAAACCCCTGAAAAGACAGCCCCTTCTTTGATTTTTGGGCGTCCAGGGGGCGGGCGTAATTCCAGGTTAGCTCAAAAGCTAGGGTGCGGAACGGGGACCACATAGTACCTACGGGGAAGTCCCCCTGGGGAAGGGGTTCGGAGCAGAAGACGCACGCGTTTGGTCCTAAAAAAAACCCCTGGGGAAAATTAAAGTGGGGGGGGGCCCTTTGTAGGTCTGCTTTTCCACAGGGTCGTTCCAGTTCCCAAAGAAGTGTCGCCCAAAGCGGTGGTCCAGGGGGAGTCTAAGTAGGGTCCTGGGTTTTCCCAGAGCCCGCCGCAAAGGGGGAAATGGCCCTTGCTCGGGGGGGGATTTCCTTTACCAGGTCGCTCCCCCTGACGCGGGTGGGCTTCCCAGGGGACGCCCGGTGCGGGAAAGGTACAAAATTGTGGAAGAGAACCGAAAGTCATGGGAAGGCAGGAAGGTCAGGGAGGAAAGCAGAGTTTGGGGAGTGGGAAAAAACGTGCAAGAGGTCAGGTCCCGGAAAGGGCAAGAAACAAAATTAAGGAAAGTTTTTTTTCTAAGGCCAAAGGCAAACATAAAACCCGAAAGGGGGAAAGTACGGGGGACTAAACCCCAATATATAGAGCGGGCGCCGGCAATTACCCCAATTACCGGGGTGGCGGGCCCCTTTTAAAATTTTAAAAGGGAACGACCCCGGGCGCGTGCCTCGACCGGCAGGGGGGCCCCCGGGAAAGGGGACAGGAGCAGGGTCTGGTAATAACCCTTTGGAAAGTAAGCGTGGGGTTTTCCACCCACAGCTCGTCCCGCGGCCATTTGGCATTTAAACCAGCCCCCGGCAGGCGCCCCGGGGAGAGGGCAGGGTGCGCCTGGGGGCAGGGGGGGAAAGGGAGCCCCGGCCCGCCCCCCTCCCCTACCGGCTAAAAGGGCCCCACTCTCCCAAGGGGAAGAAGCCTTTTACAAAAAATAAACATAAAAAAAGGCCAGACAAGTTTGTAAATGCTCACAGGAAAAAGGCCTACTTTTTTGGAGATATGCCCCATTTTAGTTGAAAAAACAAAAATTTTAAAACTGTTTGACCAAAAAGCCCATGGTTATATTTGTAGGAAATAGGGAAAAGTTGGAAGCCTTTAAGGGAAACCATCCCAACTATGACACCGGGGGGTGGCCCCAGCATCATGTTGGGGGGTTTGGGTTTTTTCCCTGCAAAAAAAAAGGGACTGGTTGCATTTTCAAAAAAAATTTTTATGGACTATGGGGAAAGAAATTATGTGTAGAGATGGGCAAAAATGATTTTTTAATACAGTGGAAATTTTTTAAATTTTCAGGAAAATTTTCGGTTCTGAAAACGAAAGCCGATTTTGGGGTGTTTGCGGAAATGAAAGGTCTTTTTTGGGGGTTTAAAATGGCCCCGGAGCCCCATTGCGTTACATGGGGGGCGGAGAAACTCTGGGGGAAAAAAGGAAAAACCCACCCTTCTGACATGGGCAGACATGAACCCAATAAAGGACCGAGGGCTTCTGTGGGGTCACAGCCCTAAAAATGGGGAAGCCATTTTTAAATCCCCCCCTTTTCTCACTGTGTTTTCCTTTTGGTCATAAAAATCTTGCCAGCTGCTGCAGCCCTTTATTGAAATTATTGAAAAATACAAACCGTTTTATCGGGAAAAGGGGGGGAAAAAGCCCAACCCAAAAAGGGGTTTGTCTTTTGCACACTTGTTATTTAACCAGCGTTATTTTTTTGTTTTTGTTTGTGGGGTATTCTCCATAAAGAAGGGTGGGTTTGTATTCTGTCCATATATGCCCCAATTACATCTGGTTAAATTTTGGGGCATTTAAAACCCAAAGGGTTTTAAATTTTAAAAACTTGATTTGGGTTTTTTTTGAAATTAAAAAAAACAGGGTGCTGTATTTTTTTTTGGTCCCCTATAGGCTAATCTACATCTGGTTTTTTGTAGGGGGAATTTTTATACCCAAGGCCCTTTAAATTTTGCCTCCCTTATTGTTGGGGGGGAAATTTTGGGTTAAAAAAACAGGGGGCCCGTATTTTTTGGTCCCCTATACGCCTAATTTTACATTTTTTTCTGTTCGTTTTTTTCAAAAACCAAGGTTAATTTAACCTTTTTTTTTTGATTGTGCGGGGAAATTTTTACTAAAAAAAAAAGGGGGTCTGTATTTTTTTTGGTTTCCCTGTACGGGTAATTTTTATCTGTTTTTTTTTGTTTGGGTATTTTTTACCCAAGGGCCCCCCCTTAAAACCCCTTGATTTGTGGGGTTTTAAAAATTTTGGGCTAAAAAAATCAGGGTGGGCCCGTATTTTTTGGGGTTTCCCAAAATTTCGCCTAATCTACATCTGGGGGTTTTTTTTAGGGGATTTCATACCCAAAGGGTTAATTTGCCTCTTGTTTTTGGGTATTTTGGAGTAAAAAACAGGGTGCCCGTATTTTTTGGTCCCCTATAGCCAAATTTAAAACTGTTTTTTTTGTGCGATATTTAACACAAGGCTTAATTTAACTTTTGTTTGGGGTAATTTGGACTAAATAAGGGTGGTCGTATTTTTTGGTTTCCTATATAAAGCCTATTTACATCTGGTTTTTCTGAAAGGGTTTTCATACCCCGGCTTAATTTAAACCTCTTGATTTTTGGGGTAATTGAAATAAAAATCGGGTGTCTGATTTTTTTGGTTTCCCATATACGCCTAAAATTACATGTGGTTGTTCTGTACGGATTTCATACCCCAAAGGGTTTAATTTTTTCTCTTGTTGTGGGGTAATTTGGAGTAAAATCGGGTGTCTGTATTTTTTGGTCCCTAACGCCTAAAATTTTATTTGGTTTTTCGTAGGGTTTTCATACCCGGGGTTAATTTAACTTTGATTGTGGGGGTAATTCGGATTAAAAAAAGGGTGTTGTATTTTTTGGTCCATATAGTAAATTTTCATCTGGTTTTTCTGTAGAGTATTTCATACCTAGGCTTAATTTTAACTCTTTATTTTTGGGTAATTTGGGCCCTAAAAACAGGGACGTGTATTTTTTTGGTCCCATTACACCTAATTTACGTCTGGTTTTTCTGTGCGATACTTTTATACCAAGGCTTAATTTAACTTCTTGATTGTGGGGGATTTGGCTAAAATAAGGGGAGTCTTTATTTTTTGGTCTAATTTTCGCCCAAATTTTGCATCTTTTTTTCTGTATGGTTTTCTACCCCCAAAATATCATGCAATAATTTATTTCCCCGTTAAAACTTAAAATTTTTTCTTATCTTTTTTAAAAATTATTAAAATCAAACCCCCTTTAAAATTACCCCCTACAACCAGATGATAAAAATACTGTGCATATCTGCCCGTGGAGTAATGCCCGTAAAGAGCGGCTCCCTTTTAAAGACAGACAATGTCACTAAATGGTGTAAAACCTTTAAATCCCCGCTATCCCGACGCGTTTTTCCCCTACAATTTAGGGGTTATC
>JAODAL010015888.1:0-82390 GCA_025379985.1 Phyllomedusa bahiana
AAAACTAAAAATACCAAAAAATACAAAAATGCTGTTGTTGTAGCTAGATTTTTAGTAGTGAAACATGATGTCATGAGCTTTATTTAAGCCTAAGGGAATTTAGTATTAAGGGGAATATCCACCATGCTTCACGGGACAAAATTTTTTTCGTAAATCACCTTTCCCTCTTAAGGGTTTTGAAACTCCCCTCAATTACATTACAATAAAATTGCGGGTGTCTCCCCTGGCACTATAAAAATGTTTTGAGGCCATAGACACTTAGTGGTGGGATTTTTTTTTATGTCTGAAAGATGTCGCATATGCATTTTTTAAAATTCTTATACGCAGCCCACGTATTGTAGTTGACATAACGGCACGTTATTAAATATACATATTTTTCTATTACAGTTCGCATATGATGATTTTTTAAACTTTTCTTTTGTAACTGAGAGGAGAATTCCTTCGTGCACTGGGCATCTTGACGTTGTCACGTTGTTTCCCGCAACGATTTAAAAAAATTTTTGGTTGAAAAGCCATTAGTTTTGGGGTTTTTTACTGTTTGAAAAGGGCGGGGTGTAGAAATTTTCCTAGTTTGGTCCGTCTTGAAATAAATTTAGTTTTTTTTAATTTAATTTCTCAATATTATTTGTCGGCACAGAAAGGGGAGTTATTTTTAATGTTCTGAAAATTTTTTATATGTGCACTATATTTTGCAAAATACATATTTCTATTCATTTTCAGTAACTCTTGTTTTTTTTGTCTTTTAAAAGATCCTCTAGTTTTTTCGCCACTTTTTTCATAGCTGATTTAGGATTTTCCGGAAAAACTCTCTGTCTCAATCTGTCTACTGCTTTTATCTGTTCCGTTCAATATTGCGTTTATAATGAATTGCGTTTTAGGTGGTTAACTCCCTAGGGAAAAATATTTTTATTTATTTTGGGATGTAAAAAAAAAAATCGCCTTAATATTGAATTTTTTGCGGGATTTTTTCTGAAAGGTTTTCACTAGGATTTGATTTTTTTCCGTGCCAGTAAATTTACATCTAAGAAAGCTTTGATTTATGTGCCTTTGTGATGTAAATTTTAAATTTGTCGTTGTGTTTTATATAATCAAAAAAAAGGGATTCACGATGGAAACCCATCCCCCTCCCACCCCCAGGGGGATTTCATAAATGTCCCCTCCCATCCCACTGATGGGGGAGGAGAAGGGGGCAACCCCGGAGAACAAAATTCTTCCCTCCCATGACTCATTAATATTAGCGAGTGCGGGGGAGCTTTTGGGCTCCCATTGAGCCCTCCTTTGGGGGGGTAAAACTTTCCCAAATGGGAATAGTTGTTTTTCAAAAAAAATTTCCACACTCATCATAAAAAACTCATTAAAAAAGTCTGTATATCACTGTGCTCTTTAAAAAAAAATTTCCCCAAAATGGAACTGCTTTCATGGGGGAGGGAAAAGGATAGAGTCCAACACGTCACAAGATAGCCATGAATAAAAATTTTTCCATTTTTTTTGGGCATGACTGACACTAAGCTCTTTGTGTCACGAATGTAAACCCGGTATTGTGATCAATAAGGGCTTTGGGGGTAATGTATCTATCCAATTGCCTAAAAAATTTTCCTGGTGATCCAATGCCACTTAAAATAACCCGCATTGGCGGAGGAAATACATTTTTTATGCATTTTGGGGAGGGAGTGAAAGGGTTGGAACAATTGGAAATGGTACAAAAAATTTCTTTTGCTAATTCTTTGGGGGATTTCTCCCATGTATTTCCCTATCTAAAAGTGCTTAACTTTGGGTTTAATATTTTCCTGGGTCACCTTTCTAGTGGAGTATGTCTCTACGTCTCTAATTTTATTTAATTTTTTGTACAGACCCCGCATTCATTTCCCCCCAACTCCCCTCCCCCCATACTAACCGGGAAAAGAAATTAAATAAAAAAACTAGAAAAAAATAAAAAAATCATTATGCAAATAAAAATAAAAAAAATTTTTTCCCCGGGATCTACAATTTAGAAAGAAATGGTGTACATTGGGTCCCAGAAAGAAAACCGCATTCTATTCTAAAACCAAAGGTACTTAACACATGAGAAAAAATTGTTAAAAAAAAACAAAGTGTCGTTTGGATTTAAAAAAATGTCCGGTGAAAACCCCTATACGTGAATCAGAAGATACCATCAGACATATCAAAAAAACTACGAGGAATCCATTAAAAAAGAAACAATTATAAAAAAAGAAAAAAGCAAAGCATCAAAAAAAAGGAGCCGGAGAGGGGGGAGAAAGCATAGGGGAAAAAAAACTCAAAAAACACCCGGGGCGCAAGTAAAGACATTTCCCGGGCATCAAATTTTTCAAGCTATATTCTCACTGAAAATCAAAAAAACTCGGTACTTTCAGAGGACTGGGGATGTCCAAAATCCAACTTTTATTTGTTTTTAAAAGTTATTAGGTAAATAAATTTGCGAGACTTTTAACCCCTTAAAAATCTTTCCATCAGGAGGATTTACAATTTTTGAAACAAAATTTTGATGTGGAAGAATTTTCAGCTTATTTTAAACTATGGGTACCACAATTTTTTATGCTCTAAGCTAGAGGAAACCCCCAGCTTAATGTCATTTTTTACATTGGAGAATGAAACTTTTTACAGGGATAAAAATTTGCCGTTTTAAAAAAAAAAAAGAAATTTCTACCCTTGCAATCCCGACCACGGGCTTGATGAATTCCAAGAAAAAGTCAAAAAAAAAATTGAAAAGGGAACTCTATATGGACTAATAATGGGTTTAAAACAAATAATCACAGGTTTTCTAAAGTAAAATAAAGGAGAGCAAAAAGCCATAAAAAAAAAAAGGAAAAAACAGATCTACTTGTGAGCCCAGTAGATTAAGGGAGGTGGAGTTGTGGTAATGAATGCAGGTCTGTAAAAAAATTAAATGAAACATTATTAGCAGACGTAAAAGACATATCTCCCACTAGCAGGTGATCCGGGAAAGGATATTCAACACAAGTTAAGACAAACTATTAGATGAGGGAATATACATGGGAGCTATCACCCAGAATTAGCAGAAAAAATTTATTTGTACCATTTCCCAATTGTTCCAATCCTGCACTCCCTCCCCAAAATGCATTAAAATGTATTTCTCCGCCAATGCGGTTATTGTTAGTGGCATTGGATCAGCCACGGAAATTTTAGGCAATTGGATAGATACATTACTACAGCCCTTAGTGATCAAAATACCAGGTTAATTCGTGACACAAAGAGCTTAGTGTCAGTCATGTCAAAATTAAAATGGAAAAATTGTTATTCATGGCTATCTTGTGACTTTGGTTGGACTCTATCCTTTCCATTCCACATGATGAGCAGTGCCCATTTTGGAAATTTTTTTGAAAAGGAGCACAGTCGATATACAGACGTTATTAATGAGTTCCTAGTGATCGAGTGTGGAATTCTTATTGAAAAACAACTAAATTTTTCATTTGATGGAAAAGTTTTACCTCCAGAAGAGAGGTGCAAACAATGGGGAGCCAAATGCTCCCCAGCACTCGCTAATATCTACATGAGTGCATGGGAGGAAGAATTTTTGTTCTCCGGTGGTTGCCCCTTCTCCTCCCACATCAGGTGGTATGGGAGGGACATTGATGACCTCCTCCTGGGGTGGGAGGGGGATGGGTTTCCCATCGGTGAATTTTTTTTTTTTTTTGGATTATATAAATCACAACGACAAATAATTTAAATTTTTACATCACAATGGCACATAAAACAATACTTCTTAGAGTAATTTACTGGCACGGAATAATCAAATCCAGTAAAAATTACAGAAAAAGACTGAAAAAAAATTCAATTTTAAAGGCAATTCATTCACCCCAAACTATAAAAAAATAAAAATTCCAAGGGGTGAGTTAATCCCCCTAAAACGCAATTCATCACAAGGCAATATTTGAAGGGGGAACAGATAAAAGCAGAAAACAGATTGAGACAGAGTTTTTTAAACGGAAAAAATTCCTTTAAATCATGCTATGAAAAAAGTGGCAAAATAACTAGAGAAGATCTATTAAAAGACAAAAGAAAAAAGAGTTACTGAAATAAAATAGAAATATAGTATTTCACAACATATAGTGCACAATATAAAAAAATTATCAGAATCATTAAAAATAATCTCCCATTTCTGTGCCGACAAGATAATATTGAGAAATTATTAAAAAAATTAAATTTATTTCAGACGGGCACCAAAAAACTAGGAAAAATTGCTATCACCCAAACTTTTTTAAAACGATAAAAAAAAAACATACTAACGGCTTACAACAAAGGTTTTTATCGTTGCGGGAAACAACGATCCAACGTGCAATATGCAATGCACGAAGGAATTCTCCTCTACAGTTACAAAGAAAAGTTTAAAATATCATCTATTTGCGAACTGTAAATACGAAAAATATTAGTTAAATTATAATAACGTGCACGCTATGTACAACTACAATACTTGGGCTGCAGTAGTCTAAAGAATTTAAAAACTCGCATATGCAGACATCTTTCAGACATAAAAAAAAAACTCCTAACCACTAAACGTGTCCTATGGCCTCAAAACATTTTATGAGCGCGTGCCCATGGGGGAGACCACCAGCACATTACTTGTAATGTCTAATTTGGAGGTAGTACATAAACTCCTTAAGAGGAGGTGATTAGCGAAAAAAACCTCTTTTGGTCCCGGTGAAGCATGGAGGATATTCCCCTTAATACTCAGAAATCCAATAGGCTTAAATCAAGCGTCATGACATCAAGTTTCACTACTAAATCTAGCTACAACAACGCATTTTGTATTTGTATTTGCATTTTGTATTTATAATTGTTTTATCAAACAAGAGTTTTTATGTTAGTAGTTTGTGTATATTTTAAGTAAGTAATAAGGTGGCTCAACAGAACACTATATAAAGGAAGTTGTCACAACTGACATCACACCATGCATAAGGGAGACGCATCCCGAAACGCGTTCGGTGTGAATTGTTTGCTGTGCTGCATGTCTGTGCTTGCTCTCATATGGACTTTTAAAGAAATTAATACAAAGCTACAAGTTTTTTATAACACCAATGAATGACTACTACAGTTTCTGGAGTACTTACAGAATATTTCCCATTTGAGAGTTATTACCTCTGTGGCGCCGAGGAGCTAAGGCAGGGGCGGGTGAGCGGATTTCATCGTGTCGCTGCCTAATTCACCAGCAATAAGATAAGCGGCTGAACAGTCCACGCGTCGGCCCTCTCAGCAATACCAAAGCCGCGGCGGCTGTCATCGCTAACTATTTGCAGACCTGGGCATCAACAACCGCGGCCGCATCCGATGACTGGAGGCTCCGTGCGGTCCACGGGCCGTACTTTGCCCAGGTCTGCTCTAAGCTATGGCCCATACCCGCTATCCCGCTCCTGTAAAGTTTGTTCAGTGGAGGGGGACAGTGAGGGAGGTACTGGAAAAGTGAGGATTCTAAGATATTTGTCTCCAAATCTACAGGGATGAGTGGTGGTCGGGAGAAGTCATCATGACAGTTCTTTACTGTAGGGCACCTGCGTACACTGGAAGTATACCCTTAAAAAGTCCGTTAATATTTGTACTTTGTATAGATGATGCTTTATTCAGTAATAGTATATGTGGTATTAAAATTCAGTTCACTATGTGTTTGGTAATTTTGGTCGTTTTCTGTGGTATAGTAGTAAAAAATCAATAGTCTCCCCTTGTGTACAAACTAACTAGTAATATTATCATAAACAACAAGAAAAGCATAGAAAAATATCCCTTTTAAAATCTAACTTTTATTTCACAATGATAAACTAATTTATTCACCCTATGCTATAGATAGGACACTACCAACATGAACTGTAATGAAATCTGTCCTCCTGCAATAATTAAATGTTGTACTGATCAATGCGGAGACCCGCCCCAAAAAAGGCGACCCCAACCCAGTACCTAGAAGGTCCAACTCAAACTCAACCTAACCCTATCGCACATTCTAGGGGTGAGGTATAGTTTCAAATAGAGAGGGAATATCGTTAAATGTATTGACATATAACTTACAGTGATATAGCATTCAATGGTATTACTACTTACAAGGATATGGCGCTATATCAACACCGTACACCCAAAAAAGCACACAGTTGATTCTGTATCATCCCAAAAATAAGACGTTCCAAAACCAAAAGACCTCTCTATCACAATCCCCTACTAGTCCTCTATAACCTGGAGAGATCCAAATTAGTGAGAAAATAGGCTAAAGGTGTTACTACATCAAGTGATATGGTCGTTATAATCAACACCTACATCCCAAAAAAGCATACAGTTTGATTTTATGTATCCCCAAACGCGTTTCGTCCAATTCCAGGGACTCCCTCCGTGATAAACAATAACACAATTAAATATACACCTTAGATTAAACCAATACATAACAAAAGAGGTACCTGAACCTCCACCATGATTCCTATGGAGGTAAACTAAGTTCCATTGGTACCTACAGGAGAATGGTGTACTCCCCTTCATATCAATCAGAAAACAATGGAAGAAAATGAGACAAAAAACCAAATCCCATCAAAAGAATAACCAGCCTTTCACCAGGAATCCTTTGAAGACAGAGTAACAATATGGTACCTGTAAGAAGTTTGTGTCACTCCTCCTGATGGGAACAAAAGTTTTTTTATCAAAGTGTCCACCACGTAACTAGAGAAAACTACAAGGAGTATTATAGCAGTCCAGTCCCTCCCATTAGAAAAAACGCCCCCTGTTCTCCTGCACCCGCACTCACACACACCTGAGTCCAGCTCGCGCATGGTGATGCGCTCGGCGTCCAAAGGACGGCACTGAGCGCATGTCCGGGATTACAGACATGGCCGCGTTCACTTCAGGTATGTCTATTGCGCCTGCGTTAGAACAGACATCGTTGATCAGGTCTGCCGCATTCGCACATCCCCCGGAACGCCTAGTAACTCATAGCGTCCAGGTCTGAGACATAGTCAATATCTAGTTCAAACGTAAACTTTTCGACAGTTATATTTAAGGATAAAGCTATACCGAGCTTTTGATATAATAAACCCTTAGTATGCTTAATTCCCTGGCATGACCCGTACTAAAATAAGATGACTTACTCCAATGCAGAAATGAACAAAAGATATCACTTCCCACAGCATATAAATGATGTGTGCATTAAGGTATGACTGGATTCTATAATACATGTTTGACGGCATAATAATAGCGCAACTTTTGCTAGGAGAGTTCCGTATTTTTTTCAACAGAATAATGAAAAAATGTATATAGAGACCAGAAGAGCGTTACCGGAAACATGGTAAAGAACAAGTGACCTCATTTATTTAGGCCCTTCGGATAAGACACTATTATAACTATATATCCTGTGAGTCTCCCTTTGTAAAATCAACTTGTCCCAGTCCCTCCTCACACCGGAAGGTTTCACTATGACAATACCTTAAATTGCATAGCATCCACTTTCCATCAGTTTTTCCCAAGAACATGTCGCGCAATCGTTATCACGTTGAATACTTGAAACACCGATGTGCTCCCCTATTCTCCTCCTGAGTTCACGGCGTGTTTTTGCCAACGAAAATTAATCCGCATGGACATGAAGCCTTTATAGTATAACACCCACAGACAATACAATAGATGAATCCCTTGATGTTAAATCTGTATGGACTGCTCACCATCTCCAAAACGTTTACTGTAGACCACATCTGTACAAAATTTACAGGTGCAACATTTTAAAGCACACCCATTGGGTTGCCCTACCTAACCAGGTCTCCCTCTGCGGGGTCCACACAATAACTTCTTACTAAACGGATCCGCCGCACTCACGCCCCTTGCGATAGGTGATAGACTGGTACATAGCGGGCAGTATCTCTTTCAGTATCTCGACATCCCTGCAATAGAACCGCCCCAATATTTCCTCACGATTTCATATACCAATATCTGCCCTGGGAGTTACTCCGCAGTCGCAAAAATTCGAAAGACATTTCATATACCACTTCCAAGAGTCAGCTAATCTTAGTTTTTATAGGGACGAAGAAGATTTATAAAAACGATCTTCAAGATCCGTCCCTTTTTAATAAGCCTCCTTTGAGCGATGATTAATGAAGTCCCCTTTACTCTAAATCTTTCCTCTGAGATCTTTACTGACTCTTAAAGGTGTTTTAATGTCGTAGCAGTTCCTCCTTAGACCGCAGATATTGCCCCCCTTGGAATCCCTCTCATTTGGGTCCTTGGTACAGCTATCCCATCTCAGTAGACTGTTGGTGCGGTGTCTTTCTCCTATGTAAACCTTAGTACTCAATTGTGTGGTCAGTGTCTTTGATATAGTCAAATCCAAAGAAGGTATAGTGAATTCATTAGAAGAAAACGTGAATTTTAAACCTAGTTATAGTTCTTGAATTTGAGAGAACCACAAATGCAGCAAATGTTCAACATATCTCCTCTCCACATGATACAAAAATGTCATCTATGAAACGGCCCATATAGACGACACGGTCATCCAGAAATTCTCATCCGTCTCATTGAAGACAATCGTGTTCTCCCCACCGCCAGAGCAAATTAGCATACGTGGGGGCCATCGTTCCCATCGCAGTGCCCCTGATCTGGTGTAAGACTTTGCGATCGAACACAAATATGTTGTCTCCTCGAGAGAGAACGTAACAGAGACAGTATGAATTCATTATGATTTCTGAACTGAATCCCCTGCTTTCCAGAAATATTTTTAGCCGCTTCCAATCCTTTTTCACATGCGGAATGGAGGGAATACAAAGCTTCCACATCTATGCTGCATAATAGGAACGTCTTCATCAACCACTACACCTCTATATTGAGGAGCAAGACTGATGTTCCCTAATGTAGTAGGGTAAAGAGGTTACAAAGACCTCCAGTTTTTTTCAACATACACACCTACATTCTGGTAGGCTACCTATACACCTGACACTATTGGTAGTCTGCCCTTCAGGGGATTAACCCCCTTATGTACTTTCGGCAGACTATAGAAGGTTTGCCCTTCTTGAAAGTCAGGTAATAGAATCCAATGTTCCTGTTTGCTTATCACATGCTTATATAAAGCCTCATCCAGCATGGTTTTCAAATGCGCCAAAGGGTCATGGAAGGATCCTTTCTGAGTTTCTCATACCCGACCTGTCATGTACGAGGTCCAGGCACACTCATTATGATATTGTTTTGATGACCATAACAACAATCATACCGCCCCTATGTCCTCCGTCCGCTTTATGATGATTGAGGTGTCTCTTTTCCAGTCCTTCAGTGCTGTACTCTCAGATTTGGACAGATTATTAGGATCCATTCTAGACCTCACTGAGACACCTCAACTCACCAATTCACCGTCTCAAAAGAATCGATGAGCATGAATATGGTTGGGGGTGGTGCTTTATCACTCTTTCTTGCACAGCGTGGTAAAAGGGACCCTCACCTACTGGTTTCTCTTCTTCAGTACATTAGCTCGACAAAGGGTCCTCACCTCCCAACAAATTCCCCTTTTTTCTACTTTCCCAATTCTTCACATTCCTTTGCTTCTTCTTGTGAAAGAACCTGGCCCATTTTACTTTGCGCACAAAAAGATGAAGATCCTTGACCCATTCGAAATCTCTGATCCGTTGTTCGGGACAATGTTCAACCCCCCGCTACTCTATACTTTTCATCCAAAGTCAAAAAATGGCGTTGGGAGAAATTAATACTCGTAGAACGTTTCCAGAATTTCATCTCCTGAGGCTGATTCTTTGTTCCTCAAAGGATATTGCAGGGGGGGTGGATTGTCTAAAAGGCCTCCATGGAGAGGACGATGCACCAAAACCAGTATATCCATGATTTCTTGTTGTTAATTGCTTAATTTCTCCCTCTCCTTCCTCTGCCCTTTCCCCTCCCACCTCGAGCCGTAAAGGATACCTCCTCTCGTGACTCAGAAAATTTCTGCCTCTGACGATGAAATTTCATTCATACTCAAACCCCTTAGAGGAGCTTTAGAATAGGAAAGAAATATGCTCTCCCTTCTCTGAAATCAGCCAGATCTCTTAGGAACAAGATTATGTTTTCGTTCCATAATGTACACGCCTGATTCTCTGGATTTATTACGCAACTCAACATCCCTTGCGTCAAAATCAGGTTCAGACTTAAAATTTCAGAGTGGATTCTGATTGTATTTTGAATTCCTCCTTTCCAATTTCTCAAATCAATCTCCTTTTCTCCTTCCTCTAACATATTTCATAAAGCGTAGGGAAATGACTCTACAGCCTCTTTCTCCCAACTGCCACACAGGTCTGGTATCTTAATCTTTTCTGCCGGTGAGAGTGTCTGGATTTGCCGTAGAGCCATCTGGGCACAATCTCTGTTTTATATAATGTTTCCAGAGACTGTAACTCTTCCACACATGAGTGAGCGGTGTAGTCTTTATGAACACACGTGTCAAATCACTAAAAGCCAATTTAATAAGGGGGAGCAAGGCGGGGTGATGCTAGTATTTTTCTCCGAAAACTTCATGAGCTTCCTGCAACCAACCACTCCCTAGAAACTATATTTTGGTAGAAATAAACCCTGCCAATTATACAGACACTTCAAAAAACAAAAAATCAATTAATCTCCCTTGTGTACAAACTATAGGAAAAAATCCAATAAACAACAAGAAAAGCATAGAAACAATATTCCTTTTAAAATCTAACTTTTTATTTTCACAATGATAAAATAATTTATTCACACCTATGCTATAGATAGGGGACACTACCAACATGAATTGTAATGAAAATCGTCTCCTGCAATACTAATGTTGGTACTGATCCCAATGCGAGAAACCCCCCCCAAAAAGGCGACCCCGACCCATACCTAGAAGGATCCTCAAACTCACCTATTACCCTATGCACTATCTACGGGGAAGGTTAAAGTGTCAAATAGAGAGGGAAATATCGTAAATGTTATTGTCATATAACTACAGTGATATGCATTCAATGGTATTACTACTTCAATATATGGCGCTATATCAACACCTAACATCCCAAAAAAGCTACACATTTGATTCGTATATCCCAAAAAATAAGACGTTCAAACCAATAGACCTCTATATCACAATCCCTACTAGCTCTATAATAGACCTGGATGAGATCCAAAATAGTGAGAAACAAAGCTACAAAGGTGTTTACTCACTTCTCTAAGGAATATGGCGTTATTATCAACACCTTACAACCCAAAAAAGTCATACAGTATGATTTTATGTATCCCAAACGCGTTTCGTCCCAATTCCAGGGACTGCCTCAGTGAGTAACAATAACTCAATGTAGATAATCACCTTAGATAAACAATACATATCCAAAAGAGTTACCAGACACCACCATGATTCCTATGAGGAGTATACTAATTTCATCAGGAACCATACAGAGATTGGTTTATCCCCTTCATACAATCTGAACACAATGAAAAATGAGACATAAAAAAACCGAAATCCGGAAATCCCATCAAAAAAAACCCATCCTTTCAACCATGAGATTCCCCTTTGAAGACAGATAACAATTAATATGGTACCATGTAAGAGTTTGTTGTCACTCCCCTCCTGATTGAAACAAAGATGATAGTTGTTGGTATCAAAAGTGTCCTCCCACCAACTAACTAGAAGAAACCAAGGATATTTAGCAGTCCAGTCCCTCCATAAGAGAAAAACGCCCCTGTTATTCCTGCACCCCGCACACACTCACACCTGTAGTCCTGCTTGCTCATGGTGATGCCTCGGCGTGTCCATAAACGGGCACATGCGCATTGTCCGAATTACAGACATGGCCAGCGTTCACTTCATGTATGTCTATTTGCGCCTGCGTTAGAACAACATCGATTGATCAGGTCTGCGCATGCGCACGATCTCCCCGGATCGACCGTACACACATAGCGTTCCAGGTCAGAGACATAGTCAATATCTATTCAAAACGTAACTCTTTTTTTCGTACATTATAATTAGGATAAAATGCTATAACCGAGCTTTGATATATAAACCCTAGTATGCTTAAATTCCCTGGCGTGCCCGTACTAAAATAAGATACTTTACACCGAATGCAGGAATATAACAAAATATCCCACAGCAATATAAATGTGAGTGGTCATTAGGGTATTACTGGATCTAAAATACAGGTTATCGGCATATAATAGGCAAATTTTGCTTAGGGAGTCCGTAATTTTCAACAGAGTTAATGAAAAAAATTTATATAGAGACGCAGAAGAGCTGTTACAGGAAACATGTAAAACAAGTGACTCATTAAGGCCCATTCGGATAGACACTATTTAATCCTATAGAATCCATTGTGTCTCCCTTTGTAAAATCAACTTGTCCCAGTCGCCTCCTCTCACCGGAGGTTTCACTATGCAATACCTTTAAATTGCAATCAGCATATCCACCTTTCCATCATGTTTTTCCAACAGTCGCGCAATCGTTGTATCACGTTGATTCTTGATATCACCCGATGTGGCTCCCCTATTCTCCTCTGAGAGTTCACGGCGTGTTTGCCAACATAATATACCCGCATGGACATGTAGCCATATAGATAACACCTCACAGACATACAATTGATGAATCCCTTGATGTTAAAATCTGAGTATGGAACACTCACCATCTCCAAACGTTATTAACTGTTTACCACATACTGACAAAATTTACAGTGCCACATTTAAAGCACCCATTGGGTTTTCCTACCTAAACCAAGGTCTCCCTCTGCGGGGCTACAAAATGACTGGTCTGACTAAACGGTCCCAGCAGACTTCTCGCCCCTTGCGATAGTGATAGACGGAGAACAAGTTCTGGGCAGTATCTCTTTCAGGATCTCATCCTGCAATAGAACCCCCCAATATTTCCTCACAATTTCATATACCATATCTGCCTGGGAGTTGTACTCTCCAATAATTCGTAAGTCATTTCTTATACCGCTTCCAGAGTCAGCTATCTTAGTTTTAGGGACGAGAAGATTTACACGATCTTCAAGTATCGCCCTTTTATAAGCCTCTTTGAGCGATGATTTAGGATAGCCCCTTACTCTAAATCTTTCCTCTAGATCTTTAGCTTGACTCTTAAAAGTGTTAATGTCGGAGCAGTTCCTCCTTAGCCGCAGATACTGCCCCCGTGGAATCCCTCTCATTAGGGTATATGTAGTAGCATTATTGGTAATATTTAGTAATGTTGGTCTTGGTATAGTTGGATTTGTTTCGTAGCAGTATGATGGTGATATGTATGGTGAGGTATTCACTCCTTGTATTATCTAGTAATTGTATGACTTAAGAGGGCCTGATAAATGTTTGTAGTCTGAGAGGCTAGGTACACGCCCGGTAGCTAGGTAGGTCATCCTTTCCCCTAAAAGGCAATACAGTATGTCATCAGAAAAGATTAAATCAAGCTGGTATGTTAGTTTTTATGTTTTTGGGTTTTTTTTTAAAAAAATTTTAGTGACTTTATTTAAATTTTCCACTTCACTATTGATTTAAAAAGAAAAAAAAACTTGCAGACACTACATACAAATATTTCTTTTCACATGTCGACAAATAAAGTGCAACTATTTTATGTTTTTTTTAATTAGGTGATTGTTTTGTATATATAATTTTAAAGTTCCTCTATGTACATTACTCTCTCTAACTTTTCCTCTAAACTCTGATAGCACAGCAGAGAGGATTGCTTGATGGTCTTTCTTCTCAGTTGGCTCTGGTCTGAGAGGTGTAAATATTATAAGTGTAAAAATTATTACCAATTACCTGATAAATGTGAAGAACCCCTCCACCTCCACTCATCAGTGCACAAAAAGGTTACCCTATTTTCTTTTCATATATTGCTAGTGGTCTAGTATAATTGTATCTATCCCTGTGGGGAGAACTGTAGAACAATCATTATGTCATCACCTTCTATTTTAATGAGACTATGTAGAGATAAGTAGCAGCTGATGTAAAGTGAGATTACTCTGCCCTGCCAAACAAAAGTTCTCTCACATAGCTAGAGTAGGAAAATATTTTATGTGTAATTTTATTTTTAATTTCCAAACATAAACTTTGTCATTCCTTAGTATGGATGGGTTTTAAGCATGGTCTAAAGAAAGAGGAAGACAAGATTTCAGTGGGCAAAAAAGCCCCAAAAAATGGAACACTGAGTAGTGAAAATAAATTTCCTGCAGCTTGCTGTTGCATCATATTGATGGGAGAGTCAGAATTTGGCACAACCAGCATGAATAAATGAACTCGTCCTGTCAGGTTGCACAGTTAAGGCTGATGGAGGTGGAATAATGGCGTGGGAAATGTTATCTTGGTACACTAGGCCCTCTGATATCTAAGAATGGACATTTGGATAGTAGAGTATATGTAAGCAATGAGGCAGAACCCATTCATTTCTTTATGGCAGCTGTTTACCCTTTGGCAGGAGGAACTTTTTTACAGGACAATAAACCTTGCCAAAGGGTCTACTAATTATTGGGTTCCTGAAACATTTTGACAGGGAGTTTTCCTTGTTCCCCCCAGACTTTACAGTTCCCAGATCTTAATCCTATATTTAGTATTTCAGAGATAAGGTAAAATGGTACAAGAGGCTATTTATAGCATGGCAGTACTTTCACCAAATTTTTGGCAACTGCAAGAAGCACATGTCCCAATATTCCTGCAGAAAAAAACCTAGTTGGGTCTAGGGTATAATGAATTTTTCCAAAGGTTAGAGGAGGTGCAACACACTACTAGATAGGTGTCTCAATAAAAAGGACAGTCAGTGTGTATAGGATCCACCATTCACAATGTCACAGCAACCTCTTCCATTTCTCTATACATTGAATACTGCATAGACCACAGAGGATGCTCAGAAAACTATCCCACAGACATCAATAAGTCCTCTTCTGTCTAAGGGTTTCTATGGCCATGTGACTGCTGTTAGGATTTTTTCTAAATGTGTTCTAAATGTGAAATAAAAAAATTAACAATGTGTATCAACATCTGTTCTTATTAGTGTAAACAAAAAAAAGAAAAGGTAATACATTTTATTTAACAGTGCTCTCCCTTTGGGACAACTAAAAGAAAAATCCACTAAAACTCTTCTCTCCTTGTTCCCATAAATAGGAGTTGGGTCCTCTGAACATCAGTACAATGCAGTGGCTTCATTGCACCACCTGCAATAAACCTTGGACATCCCCAGCTGTTAATGCTCTCTTGTAGGCTGCAGGCCTAAAGCAGCCTGTAGATTTCAAGAGTAAGTGGCGGGACAGGTAGCCAATGAATTCATGTGTGAAGGAGCTACTAGTGGGCTCTTTCCTGCTGGACCTGGTTGTGGTCACACTCTCTGTGATTCCAATCCTTACGCTCCTGGGTCTTGGGTCTAATACATTTAGGGTGTTAAAGGGGTTTTCCCGCTATGTAGATCATATCTGTAATGATGGGGATAGTAAAAATAAACACTTTTGCAATTGGTTTGTATTACCTAAATCATTTAGTATACCAGATATTAGCTAATCTGTGAGTGTCTAGAGCTTTTGAGTAGCCTGAGGTCGGGCCACACCCCCTTTGCTGTGATTGGCTGCTTGATATTTAGTTCAGCCCTGGTCCGGACACACCCACTGTGCTGTGATTGGCTGTACTGCACTCTCTTCCCTCTGAGCTGTGTAATAAAGGCTGCCTGAGCTCTCTGTGAAGAATCTGGGCAATTACTTTAGCTGCTAGATTCACTCTCCCCATCATATAACCAGGGGCGTCGCTAGGCAGGTTTGTTCGGGGCACAAGCCCCGAATAAACCTGCCGGTGCCCCACACCTCAGATCGTCGGCAGCTGCTGTGTGCCTACAGAGCTGACGATCTGTTTAGCTGTATGTGTGTCCCCTGGACACACATACAGCTCAGGGTTGTAAGAAAGGGAGCCTTCGGAGGCAGGGAGACTGCCCGGGTGTTGGCGCTTAGGAGGGGGAGGGGCACCGGCTGCTCACTCACTGAAGTTCCTGACTCTGTGCCCTGCAGCCAGGTCCAGCACAAGAGTCAGGAAGTTCAGCCTCACACAGCAAGTGAGAGGATCTGCCCCTTCCGTGCTCGGCTCCGCCCCTTCTGTGCTCGGCCCCGCCCCCTGCCGTGGTCCCACACCACCTGCAGCTACAGTGATTTCGTTATGGAGTCAACAGAAGTTTCCACAGGTGCCCATACCATGAAGGTCTCAAGTGAGTGATACCTCACGTAGAGACCAATGCTAATAGTAAATTTAAAACAACATAAATGTAACTGAATTATATATTCTGTGCAGAAATATGTGTTATACGGTGTATTGTATACTTTTTTGTCTATACATGTGTTTGTTTTATACTGGTTGTGTTTTTGTGGGGACTAGGTCACAGGGCAGGCCAAGCGGGTAGGTTAAACCAAAAATATAGGGTTTTTTTTTTCCACCGGCAAAACAAACAGAAATAACAAAAGTCATTGCACAGGCTTACTTCACCCGTATGACACGCACAAATAAAAAGGAAAAACCAGCACAAAAAACAAATCAACTGTACTCCACCGGTGGCGGGTGACTTCCTTTTGTAGGAACCACGGGTCTGTTCAGGGGTCCGTAGCAGACCCTCTCTCCTGCCAGCACTCTCGGAGACCAGTACTTCCAAACACTCCTTGACATCGGGTTAATACTCTCACCTGGTCTCTTCCTCACAGGTTTTAAAGGCCTAGGATCCCGGTAAACCGGACCGGGAGGGTGACGGCCTCCCACCCACGCTACACCCTTTTCGGGAAAAAGCACCCAAAAAGCTGCACAAAACTTTCTAAAAACACACACCACAACCTATGGTTACCTTCTCTACTGCTGCTTTTCCCCCACCAAGACCGGGGTTCCTTGGGTGGCCCCACAGTGCATTTCTTTTTGCGCCATTCGCCTTTTGTGGAAAAGCTGGGTGTCCTACGGGGAGGGCCCCCTGCCCCCCGGAACCCCTTACCATTTGCAGCATAATACTGGGGGACATACCTTTCCATCCATTTTTTTCCCTGCTGGTTGCTTACAATCCCCCCCCCCTCTCCCCAAGGGCCAGGGGACTGGCACTTGAACTGACCAGACAGGGGAGCCTTACAAGGCGTCACATTTATTGCGTTTCCCAGCCCCTGTGTTCAAACCACAAATTTGAAATCTTGAAGTGCCGGGAACCATTTTGCACTCTGGCATTATTCCCTTTTATTTCGGTAAAATCCACTGTAACGGGGAATGTTTGTCACCAACCTGAATTTTCTCCCTGCTAGATAAACCAAGGCTCTAAGCCCACTTATCGCCAGACACTCCCCCTTTCTACTATGGAAAGTTTCTTTTCACGGGAACGTGAGCTTCCACTCAATTATGTAAGGGGGTGCCCTCCCCACACCTCCTGTGACAGACTGCACCCAACCCCACCTCTGAGGCGTCGTCTGGATAAAAACCCTTATGAAGTTGGTGCCACAATACGGCTGGCTCAGAGGGTTTTTCGGGGCCTGAAATGATTTCCGGGCCTCCCAACCCATTTCACCATCACTGCCTTCCCCCTTTTTTAGGTCGTCAGGGGGGCTGAAACGAAGCGAATTCGGCACAAACCGGAAGAGCCGACAATCCCCAGGAACGCTCTCACCTTTTTTTTTGAAAGGGTTTGGGGCCACCTCTGAATTGCCCCTACAATTTATTTGGGGTTTTATTGTCCCCTACCACAAATCCCCCAAGTATCGGGCTTCTTCCAGCCCAGGGCGAAATTTTCAGGGTTTCCCGAAACCTGTTTCCCTGATGTTGAGTACCCTGTACCTTGCTAAGGGGACCCCCCAGCCGTACTAAAAATACAATATCTCTAAATAGCAGATGCTCCGGTAGGGGGGTTTTAAAATCTATCCTTGCCCTCTGAAAGTAGCTGGGGCCCCCGTAACCCGAAAGGCATCCTGGGTAGGGGAATAGCCCCTCCGATGGAGAAGGCAGTTTTTCCTTTTTGGCCTCTTCTGACGGGGGAATCTCCAGAAACCCTTTCCCCAAGGTCCAGTTTGTTATGTACCGGGCGACCCCCCCCCCTCTCAACAGTTCATCCCCACCCGGGGCATGGATAGGATCCCACTTAGATCCCTCATTGAGTCGGGGGAAATCGTTGCAGAAGCGCCAAGTCCCATTTGGCTTAGGCACCAAAAAAATGGGGCAGACCCCCCCTTTTTGGGACTCTTCAATACGCCCAGGGCCCAAACATGCGCCTTACTTCCTCAGGACCGCCGTCCCGAGTTTCGGGGATTGGGTAGGGTTTGACTAACTTTCCCCCCGGCCTGTACATACTCAATGCTGTACCCACATCTGTAGTCCCCGGAAGGTCAGGAAGATGCCCTATTGCGCTGTAAAACCCCCAGGTCTCCTGTCTTTGATGTTTGACGGGGCGTCCCCTATGAAAACCCTTTCCTAATATCGACGGGTTTTTTCCACTTGGCTGTCGGGGACACACTAGGGCCTCTCTACCTCCAGGGCTTTTTAAAATTTTTAGGGTATAGTTAAAAAGGGTTTTTCCCTTCCCGGGCGATGTATTTTATAATTTACCTCTCCAAACTCTCTCTCCCCCTTCAAAGGCCCCGCCTTTAGCCAGGAACTTACTCTCGCCCGGGGAACCAGGCCCAAAATACGCACCCCCCAGGAAACCCCAAACCCCAAGGGGCCCTATTGTATACCCGGCTCTGTGACTCCTGTGCCCTCTGCAGGTGCTCCTTCAAAGGGGCATTACCCGGGCCGAGGCGACCGATCTGACGACGGTTCTACAACCTTTTTAGGGGTAGCCTCACTCTCCCAGTCTCCTTGGCGATGTCCAGCAACCCCCTAGGGTGTCCCCCAACAACAATTCAAAGGGGGAAAACCCCGGGGAAGATTGAAAACCCTCTCTGATGGAGAATAAAGGTATGCAGTAGACAATCCCAGTCCCTCCCATCCTTTTCCTACCACCTTTTTCAGCACCCCCCCCCTTCAGGGTTTTTATTAAATCTCTCGACAAACCCGCCCCGTTGGGGATGATATACCGAGGTCCTCATTTTTTAATGTGCATATCTAACGGGCCTTTCTTTCCCAAACCCAAAAGGGGGTGTCCCCGGGTCCGTTAGGTTTTTCCTTGGCAAACCCTTCTAGAGAAACCTGCATCAACCTCGGGCAATACATTTTTGGGGACATATTTCTTAGGGGAATGGCCTCTGGATACCTGGTAGCGAACTAGTATGACTAATATGTACTGGTGGCCCCGGGGCCGACTTGACTAAGGGCCCCTCCGAGATCCAAGGATTCGTTCGAAGGGCACTTCGGTAATGGGGGGGAAAAAAACGGGCTCCTAAAATGGGAAAGGACGGTTAGTTGGCACGGGGGGGGAAACTTACAGAAATTGGCAATCTCTTGATGACACCCGGCCCCTAAAAAACCCTTTAAATACCCGCCTTTTTTTTTGTTTTCTCCGCCCCCCTGCCCCCCTAGCACATGACTTGACCCTATCCTACCATCCTCCTATAAGGGCAGGCACCAACAGTTGTTCCCCAATTTCCCCTCTTATCTCTACAACCCGATACACAAATCATACTTACAAAAAATGCGAAATTTTTCTCGGCGCCGCTCTTTCGGGACCTCATTTAGTACCCTTTCCTGGTCCCCTCATTCTTTTTGGGTGAGGTCTCGCAAATGAGCCTCCAAAGTTCTCCGCACACCCCCAGGCCATATTTTGCTCCAAACGGGCAACCTTCCTCGCCCCGCCAATACAGCTAAGGGGAAGCCCGATAAAATCATGGGCACCCCTACCCCCCACAATTGTACATCCTCCCTAGGGAATGGACTGAGGGGTTTTGGGGACCACGGCCCTCACAGGTCACCCCGGGGGTTTTAGACCAAATTTTCCCGAACAGGGAAAAATCCCTTTTTCCCCGGATTAGGGGATTTGGGAAGTCTGTTATGATGCCCACCTCTGGGCCCGAGTCCCGCAAACATCTCGATGTCACTGTCGCCAGTGGGGATTTCTTCGTGTCCCCGAAAGCAAACCACCCCCACCCGCTTTCCGGGGAACCAGGGCAGCGGAAAGGCAGCCGCAAGAGGGTAACTAGGGTGCCAAGTCCAACAGGGCCACCACAAAATGACCCCATTCACCTGACACACACCCGAGGGGCCTGGGTCTGGGAGGGAAAGCACTACAGGCGGGGGACAAACATGGAGAGGGGACGGGGGGCACCACACTCCATGGGCTCCTCCTCGGGGACAGTGCGCGCAATATGCCCCCAATTTTTGGCACTTTCCCAAAAGCCACTTCGCTCGACCACCAGGGATTTTTTTAAGGGGGGAAAGTACCTTCTTGGGGCCCACCAACCTCCTCTTCGGGGGACCACCCCACTTTTGTCTCCGGTCACGGTTCCCCTGGGCATCGGCGGAGAAAGTTTTTTACGCTTGGTCCCAATAGGACTCGTATGGGTACCGCTCCACGGGCAATCAGCTGGTCCGCGTCTTGGGGGCTCCCTGGCAACCCAACGATGCAGCTTCTGGGAGTCCACTTTCTAGCGGGCCTGACGACCGGTCTACGATGGGGGACGGGCTCAGCACCTCCGGTTTTAAGCCACTTGCCACAAGGGGGTAAAGGTCAAAAGCTGGGAGCGGGGCGGGTTATGCTTTTTAAACCCCCAACATGGACTCTGCGAGCCCCGACCCTAGGGTGACTCCCAGCCTGGCCATAACCCGCCTTAGGGGGTCATAGTCCTTGGGTTGCCGGGAGTGAGTCAAAAATTTAGGCCTTTCGGGTCCCCGACAAATAGGGCCCAGAACTTTAGTCCGACGGGACCCGGGGGGTTTTTCCCCTTTCCGCCAGCCTCTCCCCAAAAACTGCCGATACCCTCCAAGTCATCTCAGGGGTCATCTTCGCAAGGCGCGCTGTAAAGCCTTTTTACTGTGCACACCCCCAAACCTCCTCCGTCCTCTGGGGAGAAACATTGACTCGAGTGCGCAATCTGTTCCAGCAACAGCGTTTTTTTTCTTCTGGTTGGGATTGGCCGCCCAGGTGCTTGCATAGTTCCCCATTGGGTGGACGGTTAGGCAGAATGCGCAGCCTTCACCCGGACATACAGTTCACAAAACGTAATAAAAATCCAAAAAACGATGCTGCCTTTTCCCTTTGCAAAACCCTGCCCATAGCAACCTCCCCCCAAAAATGGGGACAGCGGTCACAGAGGCAGGCACAAGCGGTAAAGGGTTCAACAAAAATAAGGGTTTTTTTTTCCACCGCAAAACAAACAGAAATAACAAAAGTCTATTGCAGCAGGCTTTCTTCAGCCTAGAACCACAAACAAAGGTAAATCCCCCGCATCAAAAAAAAAAATCAACATGTACTCCCCCCTGTGGCTGGGGCTTCCTTTGTAAGGAGACCCACAGGGGCTTTTCAGGGGGCCGTAGCAGACTCCCTCTCCTGCTCAGCACTCTCTGGAGACCAGTACTTCCAAAAACTCCTTGAGCATCAGGTTTTAAAACCTCCACCTGGTCTCTTCCTGCCAGGGTTTAAAGGGCCCAGGGGTACCTAAAGCCGGGCCGGGGGGGGTGAAAAGGGCCCCCACCCAGCTACAGCCGTTCAGAAAAGCAGCCCAATAAAGCGCCAGCAGCTATGTTAAAATACACACACCTCGTAACCTATGGTTTCCTACTCTAAATGCTGCTTTTCCCCCCCCAAGATCCGGTTTTCCCTTTGGGGGGCCCCACTAAGGGAGTTTTCTTTGCGCCATTCTGCGTTGTGGAAAGACTGGGCGTCCTACTGGATCGGCCTCCCCGACATCCCTGAACTTCCTTTCCATTTGCAGCATAATACAGGGCATACCTTCCATCCACTGGTTGCTTACAGTATGTTATTCATAGTGTATGGTTGCTATACATGTTGTCTAGTTTTACAATAGTGTGTATGTGTGTGGTTAACTGTGTGTCTATGTGTATATAATGTATTTTGGGTTTTTACTGTGTATGTATGTAAAAGTGTATGTACTTTTTATACACACATATCCCAATAAACGCCTCATTTTCCCCTGACTAAAACATAATCCTGCCTTTTTTGCCCCTTGACGTTAAACACAACCTGATGAGAAATTTATTTGAATAGAATTTTTTTATACCTGTCATTTGTCAGGGTTGGATATGTTTTTAGCTGCTGCAGCCAGACCAAGGCTCTGTTCACACGCGTAAAAAGCAGGCATTTTGCGGGGTGTTTTTACTTCAATACACCCACTGTGCACCACAATTATGGTAATTCATAGCTCTCATAGAGAACTACGAAATTTCTCTGCCCTTGGCGACAAAGCGATCGTTTCGTATACTGGGGGAGAGAAGAGACAGGTCACTTTTGTGGGCTTTTCGCGCCGCTGATGATTGTAGTGAAGGAGCCGGCCCCCTGAACAGGCGCACTTTAAAAAAAGCACAGCGACTGAAGTACATCCAGTCACGATGTGAACATTTCCCTTTAAAGGGTTTTGTTCACACAGCGTATAGGGCACGACCTGGCGACCGAATAACGCCTCTTTTTGGGAAAAGCACTCCCCCAAAAGGTAATTTTTACATGCCCCGGGCCCCCTCCCCCCACTTTTACTTCTCCCCCTGAAAGAAGCGGCAAGCACTTATTTTTACGGGCGGGTCATTTCCAGGGAAAACAACCAGTAACCAGAGCCCTCACCACTATGACTTTACTGTGTTTGCGGGGCGCACTTTGGGCACATTACAGCTCAGTTATGCCCCAAAAATACACTGTTTATATTCACACCATGTAATGTCGGTCTGTAGTTCGGCGCGTAATTGCGCTTCAATACACCTGACATATGGGCCGACATTATGGTAATTCATAGTTCTCACTGAGAGCTATGATTACCTGTTCTGGGGAGAATAAATATCAGAGGGACGCGCTGGCTACAGGTTTTTCTCTGTAAAAATCCATGCCACAATTCACAATGGGGCGTGAAAAATGCTTTGTGAACGCAGCACTACTGAGCAAAATGTAACACAAAGGGCCCGGGCCCCGGATGTTTTGGGACCCTAGCACCGCCCCTGCATATAAAACAGCCGTATACACTCTGCTCCCCCCACCCATATAACAGCCTTATACACTGCTCCCTCTCTACCTCCTGCCTGATAAAAGAGGGGGGAGTAGAGTGCATTTCTCACATTTGTTTTATCAGTTCAGGCTGTATGTATAACTGTTTACACCAATGCAGGTGTTTTGGTTACAAGGAGCTTGTGGAGGGAGGTGACAGGTCTCAAAGCATGAGAACTGACCATTGCAGGAGGTCTGCAGAGCTGTGACATCCTCTCCATTCCCTTCTCACAGAGAATGATGATGATGACTTAGGAGGGAGCAGGGAAGCCTACTGGGAGGAGAGACCCGCCCCTTGATTTGAATCTGTAAGCTGGAGAGAGAGCACAAGATGCCTGCAAAAGTCTATACTGAGAACCCCTTTAAAATAATCAATATAGCTGTTGCTCATAATTAACTGCCGATGTAATGTGGAACTTCTGGTATATATGTATACAGCTTGCTGCTTTTGCTCTCTTAGTGCTAGGATATATTTCCCTTTAAGCAAGAACTCTGACTACAGAAATGCAATGCTCTGTATGATTAATTGGGATATATGAAGGCTTACTGATTAGATAAAGGTATAGGATGCTGTCCAAGGCCTCTGGGGAAAAACGGAAACAATAATTTACGTAAATTAATTACGTCCTGCATCTTAAATTGTGTGCATAGAGGCCTTATGGCAAAGAGCCAGAATATCGCCTTAAAGGGTTGGCATCATGGATGGTGACTCGGACTTCTTTGTCTGTCTCTCTGTGACATTGGGTCTCCAAGCATTCATTCTTATCTCTTTTATTATTTTATTCCTACTTTGCCTGTAAAATCTTTCTTCTCAATAAAATTTCAACTGTTTTTATACATCATGAGACCAGGTAATTTTATTCTGTTATTAAGAGGGTCTTACCTGGTGTCTGATACAATTAAAGGGGTCTTGTCTAGGGATCTGATAAATTTAGGGGATCTGATTTGGGTCTAAATTGATTTAGGAGTTTGCCTTATTCTTTAAGAGGACTTAACTGGTTAAGGTCCTGAGTTAATTTAAGGTTCTTGTCTAGGATATACATGTAATAAAATTATGGATCTAGAAACTGCTGTGTTTTGGCTCATTGAATCCAAGTATTGCTAATTATTTTCAGTACCTTCATTTGGCATGTATTTAATATAAAAATAAAGGATGTACATAGGAAATTCAGTAAACGTAGCCAAATAAACCAACTACAGTGCAAAATGATATATAAAGTAAACAAAAAGTTCCTAATCATATTTGCATGCATATAATCAATATAACTAATAGAAAAAAGTTCAAATATGAAATGATTAATAAATTCATTACCAGAATATAAATGTAGCAGAATCTAAAATACAAAAAACTTACAGTATTAATTTAACCCCTTTCATGAAACAGCGTAGTTTTTTTTTATTTTTGTGTTCATTGTTTCCTCCTCACCTTCCAAGAACCATAACTTTTTTATTTTTCCTTTTACACAGACATTGAGGGCCATTGGACATATCATACAATGTACAAGGAAACTGAAAAAAAAATTGTAACAATTGTGCCATTTGGGTTTCATTTTTACCATGTTCACTCTCCAGCATAATTAATGTTTTATCTGTGTTCTGCAAGTTGGTAGGAATCTAGTAATACCAAATATGTAGGGTTTTTATCAGGTTTTAGCTCTTTCAAAACAGTAAAAATATACTCTATTTTTAAATTTGCACTGCATCGCCATTTTCTGTGAAAAATAACTTTTTTGTTTTTCCACCTATGGACCTGAGTGAGGGCTCATTTTTTGCGGGCTGAAATGTTGCTTATATCTGTACCATTTTGGGATACATGTGACTTTGGAGTACTTTTTATTCCAATTTTGGGTACATCAATAAAGCAAAATATGCAATTTTATCATTTGGAATTTGTTTTCTTCTATGGTGTTCAGCATATGCTAAAAAAAAGAATATATTTTAATAAATCAGATGTGGCAATAACAATTCTGTGTAACTAATTTTTTTTATTTCTAAAATAGCAAAAGGGGTATGTTTCGAACTTTTACGATTTTTTTTTTTATTTTTTATCTTTAAAGCTTTTTTTAATATATTTTCACTTAGACTTGTAGTTCCCTTTGGGTACTTGACCACTAGGGGGCTCAATCACTTGTACACCCTTCTGCATTATATAGATAATAGTGAAGGGTGCACCAAGATAGCACTGTAAAATGGAAGCTATGGAAGCAGGGAGAAGCAACTGAAGGAAGGTATGGTGCACAGCACCATTCCTCATTCATTTAGTCACTGTGGCCACGATCACTGGCTCCGATCCATGATGTTAGCAGCGGGTGTCATCTCTAATTAACAGTTGGCACCTGTTGCAAATGGAGCGGACTCAGTGATTGAGACCGCTCCATACATCCTTACCGACATATTGATGAAAGTTTACCATAGAATACATTTTATTTGGCTGTGAAATAGAATTTACAGGTTAATAATAATCTGTAGTAATAATTAACATGCTGTGGATTTTAAAATCTGAAGTACACTTATTATTCTTTACAGATGTACCCGTTTCATTTGCTCTTCCTGCACAATGTGTGTGTAAATATACAGCTCTGGAAAAAATTAAGAGACCACTGCAACATTTTCAGTTTCTCTGATTTTTCTCTTCAATGGTATGTATTTTTGAGAAAAATGTGCATTGTTATTTTATTATATAAACTACTGACAACATGTCTCCGAAATTCAAAGCAAAACATTTTGTATTTATTTGCAGTAAATGAGAAATCTTCAAAATAATAAAAAAAGAAGCAGTGCTGTCAGACCTCAAATAATGCAAAGAAAACAAGTTCATATTTCTTTAGAAACAATAAGATTAATGTTTTAAGTCAGAAGAGTTTTTTTTTCAACTCCTTTGGCATGGTAAAAGTTATTCAAATTCCTTTTGGCCTATGCCTAGCACTTGTTTTGCCATCCAGCTTGTCTTATTGCAAGAGGATTGTGAAGACCACAGCAGTGTTTTTTATACTTTCCTTCATTAAATAAGATTTGGTTCAGGTGATCACCTAATCAGAAGCACATTAAGTAGACTGAGGTGGACTTTGGTTGGAATTCAACTGACACTGGAATGGAATGGCTGTCAGACACGTAAAGATGCTGAATTTTAGAAAACTGTGCAGTGGTCTCTTAATTTTTTCCAGAGCTGTATATACACACACATATATAATATATATGTCAATTCATTAGAACTAAATGGACTACTGAGACAATTATATTGTGTTCAATATATTTTCAGACTTAAAAGTAACAAAACATATATTGTGTTACTCAAAACTGATGGTCAGTCTATAAATCATTCTGGAACATCAGAATGATTACTGATGTTACTAAAACTTGCTAAACAAAAACGCAACACAAAAGCTCTTTAAATTCTCTCAGTAGCAAATCTCTACTGTATACAAAGACAGGAATTACCACACTTTCTTATGATTTGTAATAAAGCGAGCTTTCAAGTAGTTGTAAACAGAAGCAAATTATGTGAGAGGAAGAATCATGGGAACTATAGTCCTTTACATTGCTGATCGATCCCACAACAAGCCCTGGTAACATATAAACAACTGTGCCACACAGGGATGGAGAGGATTATAAAAATTAAAAATATTTACTTTTGAGCCATGGTGGCAATACTTGAGAGTATGCGCCCGGGTGCAAAACTTCAGCTTGGGCCCTCATACCACTGTACACGGTCTGTGGGCCACTACTTTTCAACAACAGGTTCCCTACTTGATGTGACGGATGTCTGCAGTGTAGCGTGCTGCGAAAAGTTATTGGGATTGTCCAATAGAAGAAAATTCACTTAAATTGGGGCCAGGCCACAGAAAGAAAGAAATTCAAGTTATATAGCCAAAGCGTCTATTCCCTCTTGCCCATACCCCCCAAAAAAAACGTTGTGGGGTGAACAGGAAAAACTACAGATTTTTTTTTTGTTGGAGTCTATGCTGAACAGGTTAATTGACATTTATCTGTATTCTGTGGGTCAGTAAGTATACAAGGGCTACATTATCACCACTATATAGTGACTAACACCATCATAATATTACTGATCAAACCAATGTACCAAGATCAATATTACCAATAACAACAATATACAAGGACCACCACATCATGACCACATATCTCCACCATAAAGAGACTGAATAAAACCATTGTATACAAAAAAAAAAGAAAATGGGGCCATCACCTGGTGCCGAAAGGAGCTGCTCATCCTGCATTTAAAGAGCAGTACAGGATATGTAGTACTGCACTGTATAGAGGCGCTACTAGATCACAAATCAGTGCATGCACCTCATTAATATACAGGTTTTACAAGCATTATAATCATAATAATTGGCCAGGTCAGTGTTTGTATATTGAAACCAACATACAATGTCCCAAGAAAGACCATTGTAACTTTAAAGATGTTGTCTCACTACAAGGATTGTTTTTTATGTTAAAGATCTTGTAAAAACAAGTCACTTTGGAGTATATGTCCATTAACAGTGTCCTACCTATTCCTAGATATCCCCTCTTGTATGGGCTGCATCAGGTCCTCGGGTCACTATAGCTACAGACCTGTTTGATCTCTCCTGATAGGCTGCCAGCACTGATTGCTATAGCTACAGACCTGGCTTCTACTGCAGCCTAGTAGAAGCCAGTAAACACGCCCCTGAATTCAAAATGAAACCAAGAAAACAGGACTGAGGTAGGATGAATCAATGTAGTGAGACAACCCCTTTAAGGCTCAATGTATAGTGAAAATTACAAGCTATGAACCCAGTTTAAATACCCCATCATATGACTAGCAGTACCTACAAACCCAGGATATACAAATAGACTTAAAAAAATGTATTGCAGTGCACAGTATGTGCACATTGTAAAGCTTTGAATGAGAACAGTAATATTTCTATTTTTTGACAGCAGGCAGAATTTTTAAAAAATAACCGGGAATTTGTTTAACAGCAAAAAAAATGATATTGTTGTCCAAAGATTTTGTTCCTTAAAGTGCTCTGAGGAAAATATGCATGATTAGTTATTATGGCCAATGTGGCCATTTTTGTGTTTGACAGTCATGGGCAACAAAGCCTTTGATAAATGAGGTTCAATGTAGGTTAAAGGCCTCGTTCACACGGCTTATTTCGGACGGATTTGCCGACGGATTGACGATCGTCAATCCGTCGGCAAATCCGTCCGAAATAAGTCACATGCCTATTTTCTATTGATTTCAATAGAAAATACGGCTCGTCGTTCACACGACGCAAAATTCCGTTCCGGATTGCCGCCGCGGATTGACGACGGCAATCCGGACGGAAAAACAATTGACATGTCAATTATTTCCGGACGGATTCACCACCTACAATGATTGTAGATGGTGAATCCGTCGGGAAATCAGTTCCAAATACGTGCCACACTTAGTGGCACTTATTTGCAACTGATTTTCAACTGATTTCAGAACGTATTTACATCGGAAATCCGTTGTAAATACGTTCTGAAATAAGCCGTGTGAACGAGGCCAAAAAGTCTTGTTAAGAGTGACACATTTTTATCCAGATATGTTATATGTATCAGCTCTTATCTGCTCTTTGATATTTTGTCCTTGTAGAAAGTTGTCACTGGAATGTATGTTTATAACAAAAAATGGTGCTGCCAATGGCTTATAAATATTAAACCATGTTTCTAAATGTAAGAACATAAGGATGATCTATTGCTATTCATAAACAGTGTACTAAATATACTGTACAAAGACCCAGGTAGCCAACGCAGGATATTCATTATTTTAGCATATTGTAGACACTGAAGGTGTTTTATTTTATGACCATAGTCTTGGCATTATTCCTGAACACAGCCGCCACAACAGTGTAAGTATATGATTTTACTTGTATTCTAAATATTTAGAGATTTATTAGTTAAAAGATACATGCATTCATGAGTCACAGGAAGTGTTACAGATTGCTGTGAACATATAAGAATTTTTTTTGTTTCTTTTTTGCAATAGCAACCAATCAGAGCTCCCCTTTCAGTTTTTCAGAGGACTAAATCAAATGAAAGATGCGCTCTGATTGGTCATTATGGGCAACAAAGAAAGTCTTGATCTAAACTGTTTTCATTCATGTCTCCATTTATTTGTTTGAACTATCTTAAGGCTATGTCCACAAGTAAAAGTTACTTGGTGGATTCTGCCATTGACAACCACATCGGACAATTTCACATATTATTGCATGTGGACTTAGGGGTTTTTTTTCCACTCACAGTTACAGTCAGAAACAAGTCTCATTTATTTCTATGTGGTTTTATACACAGATCCATGTTAAAAACCATATACAATTGTTTGAGGTGCGTTTTACACAAAGATTTTAGCCATCCCCATTGACATCAATAGTAAATGTCTATGTATTTTCCGATCAAAGAATAAACATGTTCTTTAAGGTGAAAAACCGACTGCCTAAAATACATGTGGCATGAACTACAACACATATTTTCTATTGATGGCAATGGGCGTGGCTAAAAACCTTATTTTAGACGAGTATATATCCATGCTGATTCTGACTTGAAATACTCATTGGGGGACATGTATGAAAACTGTCTAGGTCTAAGGCTATGTTCACACGGCAGTAATTGCGGGACGTATTTCGCCCCGCAATTACGCCGTGTGTACGGGGACGGGGCAGGAGGGGGCGGCACCCGCCGGCCCCATAGACATGCGTCGTTCTCGGCGCGTATACCCTGTGAATAATTGACATGTCACTTCTCTCCCCGCTCGCTGTATTGTGCGAGCAGGGAGAGGATAAATAATCCTTAGTTCTCTATGAGAACTGTGGATTATCGTAATGACTGGGACGTATCTCACTCCGTATTTAGCGCAGTGCGGCGCGAAATACGGGGCGAGATACGTCCCAGTTTCAGCAGTGTGAACATAGCCTAAGACTTTCTTTGTTGCACATAGTAACCAATCAGCGTGCCCCTTTCATTTTTTCAGAGCACTATATGAAATGAAAGGGGTGCTCTGATTGGTTGCTATGGGCAACAAGGAAAATCTTAGACCAAGACAGTTTTCATACATGTGACCCATTGTGTGTGTTAACTAACTTATTCACAAATTATATATCAAGATATGATTTCTAGGGTCTCTATATGACCTCCACAGGTCAACAGCAGTGCATTCAATGCAATTATAATACCAGAGAATTTAATTAGCATCTAAGTCTTTAAAGTGTTGGGTCATCTGGTAATTGAATTTTTTTTTTCAGTTATTTCAACCGCTAAGAATCTTTTTCGTTACATAGACCATTATCTGATATTAAAAATAATTATAACTGTTGTAGATTTTTATAAGATAAATATTCTGTGCTGGTACCACGTAAGAAATGGGGAATCATGTTAAAGGTTTTTTTTGGAAAACTGCCACTGCAGTCTATTGAGTTAAAACCAGGAGTAGACCTCAATGGAATGGGAATAATAAAGCAAAGACATATTTCTCTTTCTTTCTGGATTCATATTCGGCTTTGATACAAAAAATTCAGTGGCCATGTGCGAAAACGCTCTGATGCAACTGGGAACTCAAACAAGGATGCTGATGGCAAATGCAGAGTCATTATATGTAGTCTAATATTAGAATGATTTAAAAAGTAGCATTACCAATTGTCATGGCAAGCCTTGGTGCCAACCGGTTATCAGATTCTTGTGTAGCCAGAAAAGTGACGTTGACAGGGAATAAGAGGAGCCACAGACATGATTTCAGCATGTAGTCCCCATCCGATTCCAATGGAGATGGAGTTCATTATTTATTATATACCCTCTGGAGTGAACTACATAAGTAAAGCATCACTTTTGATTGTTTAACATACTTTAACGAATTGGTGGACATTCTCCATCCAATTGGTCAAAGAAAAACCCCAAAACATGAGAATTTTCACATCATCAAAATCCATTCAATAAAAGTTATATGATTAATGCCAATTAATATAGGAGTATCAACCATTATGCAAGAGCTAATTAAAGCTCTGTCTACATGGCAACTGTAAAATGCTGTTGGAAATCCAACAGTATTTTACACTCGCCATACTGAGATTTTTGGCACAGATTTGCAACAAAAATCATCGTCGGTTTATGGATTTCGTCGACCCTAGTACTTTAAACTGTACTAGAGTCCGCCATAGTATGGTGGATTATAGAAAATGTTCTATAAACCGGTGGTTTAGAAATCTGACAATAGAAAATCTGAGCTGTGTAGACTACAGCTAGAGTTTTCCATTGAGATCTATGGACACTGGTTTACAGTTTTTGTGGATTCTATATACTGAATCCACTTAACAATCCGACCAAAAAACAGTGCTGTGTAGACATGGCCTAATAAACAACAGAAAATAAACCAATATATAACACTGAAGACATTTATCTAAAAAAGTAATAAAAAGACTATCTAGAATATTACAGTTTTGTAACAAATGCCCTCTTCCTATTTCAAAACCAATGTTTGTTACTTTTTCTTCAGTTAGAAATTTATTTTTACTGCTGCTTTATAGAATACAATTGCTCTACAGAATACTTTGGCTGACTAATCCCAGTGAATATCTGAATTTGTTTTATGACCATTGGCCTTTTATGTCAACCAATTTGTCGGCGACGTTCAATTATTTCAGCAGTCAGAAGACAAAGATTTTTTCATAAGGAGGAAAAAGTCAATAAAAGCTCTGGGTAGCAGCAAAATGCCAAGAAGTTTAATTGCAACTTACCGTTTTGCTATTTCATAATTATGTTCTTTCTGTGGTATTACTTGTATTACTGCGGCAAAGGAATGAAGGAATGGTGACTAGTGGACAATGACTTTACTATAAAAGATTATAATGTGACATTTTAACTAAATTTCTCTGCATTTAATTAAAACATATATTCAGCAAGAATGTTAGACTTGCTAAACAACCTGGGAAAAATGGAATTGCTGGCTCTGGATGAAAGGAAAATGCAGACTATTGACGGACAGTGGTATTCTACCTACAGTATATATCTACTTTAGTACTAGACCACTATAATTGTATTACTTACAGACCTGGCATCTGTTACCACAATTTACTCTTTATAATTACAGAAGAGAGCCATATATCCTTACATAGTTGAATGAGTGGAAAAAGATGCAAGTGTACCAAGTTAGACCTAGTTCTTGTTTTCATTTTAGATCCAATCCTGGTTATGGCTATAACAAATCATTTGATATTACTAGCATTTTTGTGTTGTTATACGTTTTATTTCTTCAGAACATATTACTGAAAGTTTACTGCTCGGTTGCCAAGGGTTTTCATGAGATAAAATTAAAATGGTCTTTTTTCATAAATTGTACAATTCTTGTCTATCTGCTATGAGCAAAAAGTCTGCAGGCAACCTCAGTTTAATGCATATAAAGCTAATGAGCTCTAGGATCTGGATATCTGGACAAATAAGTGACTAAACAAGTACCTAACTTTATAAATAACAACAACAAGATTCTGAAGCGCCTATGCAGCTCCGTGGTGCGGGATGCACAGCAACAAACAGCTTCTTCGCCCGGTATTGATTAAAACTCATATATTTATTTCAACACATGTAAAAAGCAGCCATATGTACATATCCAAAAACGCAATCCCGGCCCGACTAAACGTTTCAAGCTAGTGCTCTTGTTCACTTCTTTCCAAGAAGTGAACAGTGAACAAGAGCACTGACTTAAAACGCGTTGTCGGGCGCATTGCGTTTTGGCATATGTACATATGGCTGCTTTTTACATGTGTGAAATAAATAAAAGAGTTTTAATCAATACCGGCAAAAGCTGTTTGTGCGTGCACCCCGCACCACGAAGCTGCATAGGCGCTTCAAGAATCTGTGTTGTTTTGCTAACGCTTGGCCGCGACGCCGGGATCATCACACTCAAGCGACCTCCAGAACAGAGATCATAGCCTAATCAGGTGACCAAAACATCTGTTTTGTTTGGAAACTTTAAAACTACACATGAAAAAAGTGCACAGAAAGTTATTTCAACTTTTACAGTGCATACAAGGTTAGGGCATGTAGCAGAAACGCGGCAGGGTTTAAGGGGTTAGACCCTGCCGCTGGCTTCCCGCAGCATCAACGCACTCTAGTCTCCTGTTGGCCTGAGATAGTACTGTATAGCGGTACAATAGTACTGCTGTATATAGGACAAGGGATTGTGCACCTTAGTGGTCAAGTACCCCAGGGGGACTAAGTATTAAAAAAATAAAAATAAAAAAATAAACATTTAAATCACATCCCCCTTTGCCGTTTAACAAATAAAAAAATAAAAAGTTAAACATACTTGTTATTGCCATGTCGTAAAAGTCCAATCTATTAAAATATAACATCATTTATCCTGTATGCTGTACACCATAGAAGAAAAAATTCCAAATGCCAAAATTGTGGTTTCATATCCTCAAAAAGTTGGAATAAAAAGTGATCAAAAAGTCACATCTATCTCAAAATGGTACCAATAAAAACTACACTGCAGCCCACACTTTTTGCTTCAAATTTTTTTTACTATTTTCCTCCTCTAAAACCTTGGTGTGTTTTATAATCCAGTGTGTCTTGTAGTCCCAAAAATACAGTAGTGTATATATGGATGTAGCAAAGTTTATTTGGCAATCATATCTTGTTGCAGTTGTTAATACTGGCTGGCACTGAAAGGATAAGTTCACACAGTGGATTTTAATGTGGAATTCAATGCAGAGTCTTCTTTGGATTCAACATTAAAATCCTTGTTCAAACCAACCCCATTTATTTGAATGGGCAGGCTGCACTGTAATTGACACTTTGAATTGAAGCCCAGATTTTCTACACCACAGATTTCAAATACATGGTGTAGTAAAAAAATGGACATGTTCATTCTTTGAAGCAGATTCTCCTCAAATTCAATTTGGGTAGATGCGGATTAATCTCTGTCAGGAAAACCCCGTGCCCACTTGAGGGTCAATGGTCTGGGGTGTATTGTGACGTTGCACTCCCCCTAGGGGTACACAAGGTAAGCCGGATACGGTTTCACAGTTAACCGCTATCCACATGGGCATAGTGCGAGAGGATACCCCACTCGTCCACAACCCTGAATGGCTTGGAGAGATCTGTATACCGACACTGGTAAAACAGAACTCTGCCAGCCCGGTAGACTGCCACCAGTTCCTCGTTAGTTATAAGACCGGTCCATTACAGACTTAAAACAAGGCCAGGAACCAGCCCAGGTAGCGATATATTAGAGACCGAGAAAAACTGACCCGTGAGATCAACAATCAAGGCAACAGACCTGCTCAGGATTAAAGTTTAAAGATTTAATCACCTTGGGGGGTGCACTAGACAAGCAACATATACATAGGGGTATAACTATATTATACAGATATTGGTCAGAGGTGCAAATACAAATATGGTTACAGACAAAGAGGCAGCAAGGTGTGTCTATTTACCTTAGGTTGGCCTTGTGCTGGGCACACATGGGGGGGTGAATGTGGCCTTACTACTATGTGTGGATGCTCCTGGAAGGCTGGTACAGGTACCTCCCTCCAATAGAAGCAACAAAGGGCCCACTCGGGCATCGACTTATAACTGAACTTGGACATCCCATATCGCACCCCCTTCACACCTCCTGTCACACTCTCATGCCAATGGGACGGTCTACACTCTCCTCTCGGACCATGCTGGTTTTGACTTCGGACACAAAATGGATCATAGCGAGGCAGGGCAATACTGCAGCTTTGTGCCCTTTGCACTGATAGTGCAGGGGGAGCAAGCTAAAACTTGGTACCAAACACTAACTCTCTGCTATGTTCCTTGACCAAGCCTTCCTTTTTTCCCTGCCTGTGTGCCCTAAAAATGCGGGATTGACAGCTATGCGTGTGAGATGTTTCATATTTAAAAATATGAAACTGGGGTGGACCTGTGATGCACAGTTCTTCTATAAATCCTTATGAAATATCGTTACCGCTATGGACGATACATCTCTTTGATGCTGTGGTCTGGGAGCACGTGTGTACTCTAGCCCTGGCCAGGTGCTAATGAAATCAATGGACAATCCTTTGATGCTTTAACCCCCGCTGGGCTGTTTCCCTTTGGGAGGGAGCTTTTTGTTTAATTGAGTGCTTCCTTGTGACATGTACTGCACAGTGGGGGGCGGCTTTTATCATATTTTTGTTATTTTCCTCCAACCCCAAAATTAGGTACCAACCGAATCGGGGTTGGAAACCCCCCTTTAAAATGAATTCAAGGCAGGGTCACCATCAGAAAAGTCAGGATCCCATACAGCCAATATTTCTGCCCCCTCTCCTACCCAAAAAAAGTTATTCTTTGTGGGGTGAACAAGAAAATAAATACAATCGCATCATTGTTTTGAGGTTTCATCTTTGTTGGAGTTTAAAGAAAACAGTTTAATTGACATACTATCCTTATTTTGCGGGTCAGTTCTTAAACAAGGGCAAAAATATACCACCACATGATCACAGCATGTCACCATTATATAGTGACTAATACCTCCGTAATATTACTGACAAAACAATTATACCAAGATCAATATTACCAAATAACAACAGTATACAAAGACCAAATATAGCACCCAAAATTTTTTACCATATTGTAACAATACTACCAATGTCACTGAACCCCAAAACAATACCCAAGACCAATATTACCAATAACGCAATATCCAAGAAAAAATATACCACCACATTATGACCACATATCCCCACCATGAAGTGATTGAATAATACGACCATACTGTTAATTAATATAATCATTTTAAATAAGGTCAAAATTACCACATAAAAGTGACCAAATATATAGATAGTAGGTCCGCAGGCACTCTGAGCCAAAAATAAATGATTTCGTGCAGTTTCTCAAGTAACTCACCAGAAGTCTTTTTGAGAGTCATTAAAATTTCCCTTTTCTTCTCCTCTGGTCCGCCTCCATGATATTCCCTGGGCCCCGACCTCTGTGTTGAAAATTTCTACACAAAAAACCTGAACCCCCACTTTTTTCATCTTGCACTGTGCCCCCAACCATATAAAAATTTCCCATCCATAGTGCCCCAAATGTAAATACAGGGCCATTCCAGGGGGCGGGCAGGGGGGTGCGCTCGGGGGGGGGGGGCGCCAACCACTCACCCGGGGGGGTGCGCCCAGCCGCCCCCCGGAAATAGCCCCTGGCTCTGACGGCGTTTTATAACCCGCGCAACCACTCAGCAGCGCCGCACTCGCTGTGGCAGTTGGTTTGGGAAGGGCCGCTACAATTAATAACTTTTAGATGGTCCCTTTAAAAAAAGGGTGTGGCGCCCCCCTTTTTTCACAGTTTGGCTGGGACCCACATGGGAGTATTAGTACCATAGTACTGCCCTAACGGAGGGCAAAGATCAGAGGTATCACTTTAGATTTCATGTCAGATATTTCCAATAGGATAAACCTTTTGTTGGAATATACCCGTATTGTGAGTTTTCTGTGGACTTTGAATATGGCTTTCCTTTTGCATTTTTTTGGGGGGGACATTATTTATGCACTAAGTAACACATTGTTTGGTTTCTGTAGGGCCACATCATTTTCTCTGACTTTACATTTAAGCACTGTATGGTGGTATTCTGTCACTACATGATAGCATTTGAACTCTGTACAGGGGTATTGTTTGGGCACTTTATTGTGGTATCAGGATCTGCACAGTGAACTTTGTTTACTGTATTGCTGTATAAGCTGAGCACCAATGGTAGCCCAGTGTTATTTGGACATTATTATTTTTACAATAACGCCTCCAGTTTTTGGATACTTATAACTTATTTAAGAATTGTGTAACCCTGTCATTAATAATCTTTGGGTGCTTTCAATTGGGGGCCACAAACTTCTCTTCTTTTTGGGCTTTAATGATTCGTAAAATCAATGTAGAGCAGGATTTAAAATCTCAAGTTGACTACCCCAAAAAAGACTTCCAGACAACAGCAGTATGGAGAAGTGTGTAACCAATGACCTCAAAGTATATAATAATCACCTACGATCACCAAGGATATTAAAAGTATCATTTAATACCTATCCACTTTAGTCTATCATTACCATTTTCAATATTCCTACAAGCATTTGTGAATGTAATTTTAGATAACATGAGTTGCATTATTTTCAAGTTTGTAGCTACGCAAGACAATTTTTACTTTTGTATTCCTAAAGACAGTACCGATTTCATATTTCTGTTAAAGGAAGCCTCCTATAAGTGAAAGCATGTATTAGGTTTGGGGTGATTTGCATCTGCGTTCCATTCGGAAGTGAAAATGAACACCAAGATCTCTGTGTCACAACGGACACCCTTGGCACCTGAAGGACCCTATTATTGACAATGAGGCCGGCGGGTTTCTGCCGTTATGTCCTTTGTTTAGACGGAAAAATTAGCGCAGTAAGAGACTGAACATGTGTAACATCAATCCGGTCCATGAACATTCGACAGACGTATCTATTGGAAACCTCCGATACATATGTGAACCAAGCCTTAGGGCATGTCCCCACGGCAAGGTTTCGGCCCGTTTTTACAGCCGGTTTGGCGGTTTTTCAGACCGCCTGAAAAACCGGCCAATAAATGAGCACATTTAGTAGCCTCTATGGTAAAACCCTTCGCAGCAGTCCCCACTGCACGGGTTTTTGAGCCGTCCGGACGGTTTTTGCCGCCGGGCAGGATGGGTGTGTGGGTGAGGGGGTGGTCCACGGCAAACATTGTTATGAAGTCACAATCTTCAACCGGTTTTCGGACGCGTAATCTTGCTTCTCAATGGGAGGGGGGATGGGCTCGTCTCCGCTCATCGCAGAAAACGCCGTCCCTTCCGCTCGCCACTTGGGTGATGGGGCGCAAAACGAGGGACAAATACGGCCCGGCAAACCGGGACGTAATTTGTCCTGTGCAGTGGGGATGCGCCCTTAGATGTTGTAGTCCATTGCAGGTGTGATAAGCCAAGCACCAATGTGTGTTCACATCCACAGAACTCCAGACTCCATGGTGATAGTAGTGCCATCCACTGACCTGTTTCATACAAAGCAACTAATAGATTCTACTACTTTAAAAATATCCAGGTAACAGACTCTGTTTGGGCACAAAAATACAGGTGTAGCTACAGGGAGATTGTGAGCTTTATGAAAAATATAAAAAAAATATTATTAGATAGCTGTAAGTAATTGATTATGGCAGAAAAACACAGAAGTTGACAGGTAAACTTAAAGGGGTTGTCTCATCTCAAAGTTTCATAGGAAAGCACAAATGAAATAAAGCAGCATTGCAATTCACTTCCTTGTCAAGCTGTCTTAATCATTATATTGAGCTCCGAGTGTAATCAGTTCCCTCTAGCTAATTAGAAAAATGCTCATGCTCACATGACCAGGGAAGCATCTTGAGGTAAAGTAAACAGTAGTAATTACTGAGTCTTTTGTCTGAACTTGGGAATGAGATAACACAACAACAAGTTTCACTGTGCTGCCAAAGACCGTAGTGATGAGGTCTCACCGACCCTGCTCATCAATATAGAACTCAAACAGCAAGGGGGGGGGGGGATACACAGGTCCTCCATCCACTTGCGGGGAACCAAGATGGTGATAAAATCACTTTGCATCTCCTTAACAAAAAAAAACTTAACAATGCAATATATTTTGGAAAACATTCTTTAATGTAGTGTTCCCTACATGTTGAAAGCTAATCATTATAGCGAGACAACCCCTTTAAAGTGTTAAATATTACAGCTCCCGCTATCTAGCTAGGCAGCATTTTTAAAATTCTTATGCTGTTTTCTTTTTGGGATGAAAAGTGTTGCACAACAGCTACTTTGTATAACAGTAGCCTGAGTTCAGTTTTCTTTATTTAAAGAAAATATTTTTTTATACTCATACAGGAAATTATAGTGCAGAAAGGAGAAGGTCAGGAAAACCTGAGAGTATGCTTTATGTGCAAGCAGTATTTTACTTGCCTTTGTATTCCTGCTAGCAAATAATGTCCTGTGCTACTCATAATGCAAATATAATTACTACACATAAACTTGGCTAAGTGATTTAAATAACTTTGTGGAAAAAATACAGGCTATGTAAGAAAGAAAATATTGAGTTGTAGTAAGGAAAAATCATTTTTCAAAAATCACACCAATTGGCAGAACATAACCTAATATTCATCATTTGCTGCATTGGTTGCTTGGGAAAAAGCGTATCACAACTAACTATAAAGAATTAGCAATGAGGAATGACTGCAGCTTAGGCTCTCTTCACGTAATGTTAATGGCCTCAATTTAACTTATACCCCAGGACATTTACTTAAACACTAGCTGTGATCGATTCAACTATCAATGATATTCATTAAACCCAACTTAAGGCTATTAGGCGATCATTTAATGTATATGTCAAGCAAAAGATACTAATCGATATGCCTTGAAGGTGTGATACAATGGAATGTCTCATCCATTGGCTCCAACATAAAAAAGATATAGTGTATATAAGTATATAATATATTCTATTGTATCATTTATTTTGTAGTATACTGAGATAAACTGACCAAACAGAAGCCAAAAAGACATCCCCCTTTAATTTTTTTTTTATTTTTGTTGCAGCAATCTGCAAATGGTGCTATAAGCCTCTGGGCATATTTAATCTGTACGCCATGAGCTTTCCTGACATAAATGCTAAATTATATCACAGCATAATGTGAACAGGGCTTTGGCTGTATTTTGTAATGAGAGTCTGTATAGAATTGGGAGCTAAGGCTGCCCTGTTCATATTTTAACACAATATCTGTTCTAAATGTTTAGATAGAAGCGGTTATAGAAATAATAGTTTAGCATACACGTAAGATCATCACGGACAGTATAGAAATTTTGATTTAATGTTTATACAGTCATCTCACAAAAATTATGTGCACCCCTCACATTTATGTAAACAATACAGTATTATATCTTTCATGTAGACCACCCCCTGAATATATGTTACATTGATCAATTGTACAGTAGTCTCAGCTGTACAGCATTGTATCTCAAGTAAATACGGTGTGCTCCTCCAAAATAACATCAATACACAGCCACAATGTTGAAACACTGGCAACAAAAGTGTGAGAACACATCCTAAGATGAAATGAACAATCTGGCCAATGCCATTTCCTTCCGCAACCAATTGTCCATGAGAGGTCAATAGGTGTTTACATGGTCTCTCGTGTAAAATAGGGAACAGCTACATGTATTAACTTTGGTGTTATTATCACACTCTCCATAATACTGCACTATGGAATTTCAACATGGCATCTCATGAGGCAAAAACAGAAAGGACTCCAGCTAAAGACACCAGCAATAGCCTTGAGAGGAAATCCAACGGATACAGGCGATCATGTAAATAGTTGAAAGGTCATCGTAATCCAAGAATAAAAACGTACCTTTACTATGAAGCAAAATAATAAAAACTTTTTTAGAGACTGGAACTGACGCATTTCAGACCATGCCAGGAGAGGCCCTTAGTCATAGTCATACAGTGGTTTAACAAGACAGGTTCCATCAGAACAGGCCTCACCATGGTCAATCAAAGAAGCTCAGTATCATATCAGAGATTGTATTTTCAAAATAGACTTCTGAGTGCTGCAACATTGCTGCAGAGGTTAAGGTGGTGGGGGGTCAGCCTATCAGTGCTCAGACTTTATGCTGCATATTGCATCAAATTGGTAGCAATCGGATGTCTCATTCCATAAGAGCCTCTTCTAAAGTTGATGACACAATGGAAAGCATGCAAACAATTGCTGAAGACAGCAGACTTAGACAATGTATTACGGAAAAATATGTCCCTGTGTTCTGATGAGAGCAAAGACATAAATTATTTGAGGTGTTCAGATGCGTTCAAGTGTGTTGTAGCGCAACCAGGTGATGATACAAAGACAGTCAAGCATGGTGATGGGAGTCTCATGGTTTGGGGCTGCATGAGTGCTGTGGGGAGATACAGTTCATTGAGAGAACCATGAATGCCAACATGTACTGTGACATATTAAAGCAGAGCATGATAGCTTCCCTTCAGAAACTGAGCCACAAGGCATTTTTTACTTCATAACAAACACACTTCCAAGATAACCACTACTTTGCTAAAGAAAATGAGGGTAAAGGTGCTTGACTGGCCAAGCATGTCTCCAAAACTGAACCCTATTGAGCATCTGTGAGGCATCTTCAAATGGGAGGTCTCTAACCAGCTCCATGATGTTGTCATGGAAAAGTGGAAGAGGATTCCAGTGGCTGCAACCTGTGTAGAAGCTCTAGTGAACAACGTGCCAAAGAGAGTTAAGACAGTGCTGCAAAATAATGGTGGCAACACAAAATATAGACACATTGGCGCTCAATGTTTGGTCCTTTTTACACTTACGGTTTTACGCACGTTTTGTTGCCCATGGTTTAGAGACATTATGCACCTGTTTGAGGTAATTTTGAAGGAACATCAAATTACATATTGGTGTGTAACAACAAGAACACTGACTACTATATCTACATTATATCAAAGTGCCATATCTTCATTGCTGTCACATGAAGACAGCAATACAATATTTACAAAAATGTAAGGGTTGTACCCACTTTTGTGAGATATTGAATATAGGTCCACCATTAGGTAGATGGGTAGGTATCTAGGCCCTCCATTAGTTAAGAAGGTATACAAGCCTTTCAGAAGGTTGGTAGGTATATAGGCCCCATTAAGTTGGTAGGTAGTAATATTGACCCACCATTAAGTAGGTAGGTATATAAGCCCCCTGTAGGTAGGTAGATACACATCCTCCTGTAGATAGGTATAGATGCACCCTGTAGATAGGTGTACTGCCTCCAGTTGATGTTAGGTATATATGCTACCTGAAGGTAGATAGGCATATATACCCTTTTAAATAGGTATATATGCCTCATGTAAGTAGGTATACAACCCTCTGTAGATAGGTAAATATATGTGCCCCCTGTAGGTAGGTATGCAGCACCCAGTAAATAGGTAGGTGTATATGCCCCCTGTAGATAGATATGTATATATGCCCTATGTGGGTAAATAGGTAGGTTGTTTCAGCCCGTAGTATCTATACATACCATTACTAGCCTTGATAGGTAATTTCAGCCTCTATAATCTTCCTATTAATATCAACTCTGTAGAGGCTGGCATGATTTCTATAGGGCGCTGATTATCGCCACCTATAGAGGTTATATAAGCACCTACAAAAGTGATATAACTCGTGTGAATAAACTGACTTATTAAGGCTAGTAATAATTTGTATGGGTACTATGGGCTGAAATTTGTCCCTGAGTATCCATACAGTTCCTTACTAGCCATGGTGTAATGCAGTGGGGCTAACTAACTTAGCTTTCAAAATATGTGTGCTCGGAAACAGCAAGCAGGAACTGCAAGGAACCGAAGGTACGGAGATGTGGTGAACACTGCCGTGTGAAGCTGTGATCTGACGTCAGGAGATGGGGCCGCAACATAAATCACACGTGCAATGTGGTGGCCGCTCAGGATGTTGTGTGCAGTGCGGCTATTGGGTTAGATCCTGATACTGGCGTGTGAGAGGCCCAGCATGCCTGCCAACGGAGAGGCCCATGAGTGCCCCTCTCGCACACATGCTGTAGGTTTGCCACCGCTGTCCTAGGTTATACAATTGTATCTACTTATAAGCTGAGTTAAGGGCTAGATATGTGTGGGTTTTCGCCATCACAAGAGTTTTCTCATTACCCTCTGGATAATAGTAGCAGTAGTAGTACACTGGATGCAGATAGAATGACTGGACATTGACCGTGGACTTGCAGAGAGAACATTACAGTTGGTTTCCAAATTTGTTTGTTGTGAGACAACTTGGTCCTAGATAGCAGCTGTGTCTAGTTATCCTGGTGTTTGGATAAGTTCTATGAAACTGCTTGAGAATCTGGTTAATCCATTCCATCTGACTTTTTGTATTAGGGTGTTGATAAGAAAAAAAAGCTAGAAAAAATAAATTACAACTGTGCACAGTACTCTATAAATCTTTGAAATGGACTGCACTCTGTGTTCGGAGATTGTGACATAAACACGAAAGATTTATTTTAAGTAAAGTTGTAGTTTGGGAGCCGCAAACCCCCTCTGTAGGCAGCGACATCTTTTGGTGTTACTGCAGATACAGAACATGATTCGCCCGCCGTCAAAAGACAGTATGCGGTCGTTAAGGGGTTAATAGTAATTTGGAAAACCAAGGAATTTGAGGGGGCCTTTAGACCCATTGACTGAGAGAGGCCTGTTCTATTCTGTAGTGACGTAGATCCGTAAAGCCCTTGTTAAGAAATTACAGAAAAGGAAGTCATTTTTCCATTTTGGTATCCAGGTAAGTTTCACAAAGTTGTAGCAATAACTAGTGCCACATGTATGAAAACTGTCTAGGTCTAAGACTTTCTTTGTTGCCCATAGTAACCAATTAGAGCTCACATTTTATTTTTTCAGTGCATTATAAGAAATGAAAGCTGAGTTCCAATTCGTTGCTATGGGCAACAAATAAAGTCTTAGACCTAAACAGTTTTCATACATAAGGCCCTATGTATACATTTCAGATCCTTACAGTCAATGAGGATAGAAAAGGTAGACAAAATGTGTTGGTACATAATGTCCCTGAAGATATTATTGACAAACTGTTGAAGAACACAAATAACACTGCAGAGTCCAAAGGGCATTAGCAAATATTCATATTTTGTCAGGACAGGAGGTGGATTCACAGGACCTCTGCAAGCAGTGGTATAAGACAAGTCAGGAAGCAGAGTCTAGGTAGATCCCAGTAATCACCAGAGCCCGCAGCAAGTCCAACCTGCCTTGCAGGAGACGACCAGGTCACTACCCCTGACGTGACTTGCTTGTGGTTACGGCCAGGGTGCAGCGTGGTACAGAATTGGCAGGCATGTGCATGGTTGGGAACAGGCAGTAAGGTCAGGGCAGACGGCAGGCAATGTGGTCAGGAAACGGGCAAGAAGGGACTGGTACACAGAATTACAAATAAACGCAACTCTCTCAACAACTAGACTCCTCACAAACACCAACGAAGTGGCAGGGAAGACAGGGGCAGGAGACCTAATAAAGGAGAAGGTAGAACATAGTTGGACGTTAAGGGCAAATTGGCCCTTTAAATCCTAAAGAGCTAGCGAGTGCCCTAGGGAAAGGGTGCGCGCACCAACCGGAAGCAGGGGGCAGAGCAAGAGCAATGGCAGGTGAGTACCGTGCAGGACAGGAGACGTGAGCATGGGTGCGCAGCGAGAGCCGTTACAGCAGGAGGACACAGAGCAGGGGTTTAATGTGGAAAACAACAAGATCTATGAAAGTCAGCACATACAGTATTTTTGTTGTTCTTATGTTGTTCAGTCTTACAGTGTTGGAAACAAAAAAAGGACCCGCAGCAAATGACCGGACTGTACAACTAATTAATAACATGGAAGTGTCATCTGAACCAGGGCAATCACAAGACTAATGAAACAATAAAGGTGTAGGAAGGAAATATCTTTGGTATAAATTATTTCCACTAAAGGCTGGAAAGGCACTGTTCAATGATTGATGTGAGCCTGTGGAATAAGAGACTCATTGACAGAAATAAGATGTAGGATTTCCTGAAGCAAAAGGAATGGAATTTGGAGTTTCTTGATGAAGGAATGACAAAGATTTCTGCAGCACCATAGTTCATAAAGGTCTGGAGCAATTAAGGGTATTTTCACACGGCAGTGGTAAAATGCCAGTCGGATTCTGTTTAAAGAAGCCGCCCGGTATTTTATTGTCTTTTGGATGGCTTTGGGGACAGTTTTGTCCACGGTTTGCGGATTCAGACGTCCCCTTTAACCATTGAATAGTATATATTCCGTCCGAAAACCAGGCGGAAGAATGAGCATGTTCCAACTTTTTTTGGACAGTTTTCAGATTTGAAATCTAACCGTCAGAAAATTCAAGCTGTGTAGACTACAGCTTGGATTTTCTATTGAGGTCTATGGTGATGGTTAACAGTTGATTTTTAAATCTGAAAACCGTCTGAAAAACGGTCTTAAAACTCAAAGTTACAGGTACACGTGAAAAGAAGTCTTAGGCCTTAGGTTATCTCTGGCCTCGAATCTGTCCCTTAAAGTTTTTAAGCTTCAGACGACCAGGAGGACATTTGACACACGTATTTTCCCTTTGTTAACTGTAGAAACTGAGCCCTTGAGTTAAAAGTCAAGTCAGTATTACTTAATGACTTGAAACTGTGGTTAACTACTTGCTGACCGCCCATAGGCTATAAACATTTGGCGGTGACAATTTATCTCTGCATGAATATTCTGGAATGTTTGTACAGAGAGCACGCTGTACACTAATTGTACTGCTGCATGGGTGCAGAGCTGGCTATCAGTGGTAGCTGTTCTCTCCACTTATTACCTTCCCTACCTTCTCGATCGCTGTGTGTATTGTGTCGGCTTCTTGCCTCCTGGTGCCGGGCTCGGTAACTGCATGAGTTGCTGGGTCTTATCGGATCTAGATCAACTCTGCAGTCAGGGCAAGGGATGTATTTCACCTGGATTTTTCCTTTAACTGTTGCTGATACTGTATACCAGCCCTAGTTACAGAAGGAATCAGAAAAAAATTGTGATATAAAAATGCCCCCCTAAAGATCTTTTTATGACCTTATGTGGGTGGAAACAACATACAGAAAATGGGACATTACTTACTCAAAAAAACACTCCAATTCTTTGGGGCTTATTAACAGCTCAATGGCTGAACAAACATGAACCCAGTAGCTAGCAACTTTGCCATTTATGCTGACTGGGAAAAAGATCACAGGTGCAGCTAATTGCTAGAGCAAGATGAAAAACTGCACACCAACTTTAACACCTATTCACACCAGCATGCAGAAAAGCCGCAGTATAATGCATGGGGAGATTGCACAGATGCAAAGTAACCGATGAAACAATCCCTGGGATCCACGGTGGCGATCAGCAACTTCTTAACACCCCTCGCGGGGTTGGAATCAGCGCCAGTCTCAGAGGCCTCCTCACCAGAACGGGCGCCATCTTCTTCTGCTGTGTGCGGCTCTCCACGCACACATCCGGGCAACACGCAGCAGCAGCAGCAGAGCGAGAAGGAGTAGAGCCGCGGCGGAGCAAGAAGCAGCCGAACTGCAATCCCAGGACACCCCGAGAACCAGGAGGTTCGGCACAAGCCAGAGGTGAGAGGCTCCACGCAGGGGTAACTCAGGAAGCTACACCGGCGGCATCGCAGAATGGAGGGCCGCCATTGCTGGACGCCCGGGCATCACTTCAAGGACAGGTACTTCCCGTGTGTCAATGGATGGAGGGGAGACTCCCACCCTAGAGGGACTATTGCAGATGGAGAGTAATAACTCCTTGAGGACAGCGGCTGGAACAGAGGATCTGGTGCTAAATACAGCAGCCCTGCTCCGCTCCTCTATAGGCCCTGCTATTAGTTCCCCTTTGCACACTGCTAGTGCATACAACCGGGATGAAGCTCTACCTGCCTCCCAGATTAGCCCTAGGCAGGGCTCCCAGGACTCCCTGGCGGACCTATTTGCGGTTTCCCCAAGTAGAGACTGTGTAGTGGCTTCTGCTGACCCCAGACACATCTCAGTTGTTCCTACATTTTGTGTCCCTCCTGGGTGCATTTCTAGTAATCTGCAAGCGGATAGGGGATCTCCTTCTGTGTCCACGCTTACAGAGGGCAGCCATCTTATTTCATCTGATCAAGCCTCTGCTAACGCCAGGGAAGAAGCCCTGTTGGTGCTCCGGGGCCATCCTGAGCTATAGGCTCTTTTGACACTTTTGCCCACCAAAAGCGACATGTCAGCCCTGGCGCAAGACCTTAAAGGCGCATGGAAGCAAGATTTGCATGCGGTCAAGTCAGATGTAGCCACTATCCAAACAAAAATTCAAACCTTGGAATCATCTCAAACTCTTGCACATCAGTCGATTTCTGGTCTGCAGACCGCAGTGCGACATCAACAAAATCTCTATCAAAATTTAGTGAACCAATTTGATGACTCTGAAAATAGGAACCGCAGAAACAATATTAGGGTTCAGGGTATTCCAGAGACCGTGAAACCACAGGATCTGATGCAATCCCTCACGAGACTCTTCAATAAGCTATTAGGGAAAGCCGGGGACTCTCCCATTGAATTGGACAGAGCCCACAGGGCATTACGCCCGCCTAGCCAAGACCCCACTAAGCCGCGTGACATCATTTGTCGTGTCCTTTATTATGCTATAAAAGAAAAAATCATGCAGCAAGCTAGGAGCATCTCGACCCTTACCCATGAAGGAGTGAGGGTGGCGATATTCCCTGATCTTTCCAGGCGCACCCTACGCCTTAGATCTGTGCTGAGACCGCTAACTTCCCTGCTGTGAGAAAGGCAGATCCAGTACAGATGGGGATTTCCATTTGCCCTTCATGTGAGAGCTGCCGATTACACGGCTACCTTTAGGTCTCTCTCAGACTTGCCGAACTTTCTAACCACCTTGAAATTACCATCTATTTCCCTTCCGGAATGGGAAATGGCTTATACTGCTGCTTCGTCCTACGAGTCCCAGTCTCAATCCTCATCTCAACGAGGCACTGAGGCGCTTTCGTCTTCGCCGAAAGAGCAACGCTTCTGAAAGCGTCAAAGAACTGTATTGCGTCTGGAACGTATGGACGACACGTCAAAGAGAAGTTTTCTTCACAACACTCAATAGCCCTGTTCTAGTGTGATGCACGATAGTGTGTGTCGTTCCAGCATTTCCCCATTCAGTTGCGACAGGCTATTGGGGCGGCCACTCTTGGTCTTTGGTGCCTCGCGGACTCGGTTTTGACCTTACTAGAGCTGCAAGATGCCTCGGGCTACATCCATATATTAGATGTCTTTGATGTATATGGTGTTTACAAGATCCGTTTCATATTAATGGGTTCGCACGGATGCCCCCAAGCATCCTCTGCTTTGAGTATTCCTTGTGTTCGTAATGTTTTCTTCACGTTTCTCCCCCATAGGTATTGTTGTGAGCATTGTATGCTTGCACTTAGCAGTGAGCAATACTGCGAAGTTTATTGTTTTTGAATTGCCTAGATATTGTTTGATAGGCTTTTTCTTCTGGGTTTCTTCAACCTATGGTTCTGTTAGCGTAAATACTTCTCTAGCCCGGGCGAGACGATTGCGATGCATGACAATCCGACTGTTATTCTTGCTTTTCTTCTTTTGGCCACCATGACTGTACTCCAAATCTCATCCCTTAATGTTAAGGGATTTAATATCCCAGAGAGAAGGTCCCAAATACTATATAACCTACACAAACAGCGGAATCAAATCCTTTGCTTGCAGGAGACGCACATCATGACAGGGCATCTGGAGGCGTACAAAAATAAATGCTTCCCTCTTTGGTGCCACAGTAGTAATCATTCAGGCAAAAGTAAAGGGGTAGCCATTTTTTTTCACAAGAACCTTCCTATACAATTGATTGATACTAAGACAGACCCAAATGCGAGGTATGTTTTTGCAAAATGTAACATCTCGGGAACACTTTTCACTATAGCGAATATCTATGCCCCAAATCAAGGCCAGCTGTCTTTTCTTTCCTCGGCCCTAGATGATATAAACATATATGCAGAAGGTAAAATCATCCTTTGTGGAGATATTAATTTAGCTCTTAATCCGAGTGTTGACACGTCGACTGGGCATTCCTCTATTCCCTTAAATAAATTGAACAAGATAAAAAGGCTATTGCACAATATGCAATTTACGGATGCAAGGCGTATCACTCATCCAGATACCCGAGATTACACCTTCTACTCCCATCCTCACAATAGGTACAACAGGTTGGATTATATCTTTTTCCAACATGCCTTGCTCCCTACTGTAAAGAAAGTGTCTATCGGTAACATCTTGTTATCCGACCACACGCCTGTCCATTGTGAAGTCGAACTTCCAGTGTCACTAAAACGTTTAATTGGCGGCTTAATGAGTCCCTTCTTAATGATTCGGTATGCCTGGTGGACCTACATAAATCGATTGAGCTTTTTCTGAAAGATCATTCCGCAGATTCTACCTCTCCTCAATTAAAATGGGAAGCTTTAAAATGTACGCTCCGAGGGGTTTTAATTAAACATGGATCAAGATTAAAGAGAGAGGCAGTGGCTAAATTATCTTCCCTTCTGGCTAGACTGACACAACTAGAAACGGCCCATAAAGCTACATTGTCAGTTTCGGACCTTCGAGAATTATTGCATACCAAACATGAGATCCTCCGGCTCATAGAGAGGAAAAATGCTCGATACAGGCAGTTGTGTGCTGGGTCGCTCAATCTATGGGGTAACAGGCCAAGCAGACTGCTAGCTATTAAAGCTAAACATGGAGGAATTGTCCACCACACATCGGAGATATTGGGTACCTTCCATGACTATTATAGAGCTCTCTATAATTTGCCGTTGGCGGCCACTGCTTGTTCTGGTACCCCGGATCTGACTGATCTAGAATCATTTCTGTCGTCGGCTTTTCTACCAGTGGTTGATGCTGATAGGCTTACAGCCCTGGAGGTTCCCATTTCCTGAGTGAATTATCAGAGGCTATTTCTGCCCTTCCCACGGGGAAAAGCCCAGGCCCAGACGCCTTCACAGCCAAATTTTATAAAATCCTCAGGGACAAGTTGACGGATCATCTTCAGGCCTCCTTTAACACTGTGTCGCCTGCGCAACCGTTTCCTTCCTCCTTTCTGCAAGCTCATCTCACTATGATTTTGAAGCCTGGGAAAGATCTTCTGGCTTTTAATAGCTACAGACCCATCTCATTATTGAATGTAGACACCAAACTGTACGCAAAGCTACTTGCCACTAGGTTGAACTCCGTTTTACCAGATCTGATACATATTGATCAAGTGGGCTTTGTAGTGGGAAGGGAGGCGCGAGACAATACTCTAAAAACATTCTCCCTTATCCACCATGCCCAGAAATCCCGTACCCCTGCGATGTTACTCTCACTTGATGTACTTTTGTACCTCTTTCAGACAGTTCCTTGTAAGTTACCTGACTCGTTTTTTCAGGATCTGAATAAATGTATACGACAATTTGTGTGGGATAACAAAAAAAGAGAATTGCACAAGATGTTTTGACCAGGATGAAGGAGAAGGGGGGCCTGGCGTTACCAGATCTTAAAGCATACTATCTAGCAGCCACTACAGTAAGAATTGTTCATTGGTTTCATGCCAACTCCTCTAAACGATGGATTCAAATCGAGGAGCAGTTAAGTGGAAGATTGTTATCTTCCCTGCCTTGGTTACTCCCACATATGCCAGATGTTAAGCAGTCTGGTCTCCCTCTAGTCACCCGGATTACATTTTCAGTATTTAGGTCAGTAGGTAGACTATATAATTTATACTCTCCAGGGGGCCCATTGATACCGATTAAAGGGATCCCAGGGGTCCATGTCTCCTTACACTGTCTATTGTACGGTGATGCAGGTAAGCGTTAGCTAGTTAGAATTGGGGATTTTGCGATACACTCCTCTTTTAAGTCATACGAGGACAGTGTTCCGGCCTTGTATCGGTCCCCGAACACCTGGCTGTAATTTTTACAAATCAGGCATTACTTTGATGCTAATAAAGAAAATCTAAATTTAACTCGTAGTCCTAACTGCTTTGAACGCTGTGTATTCAAAATAGCCAACCTGCGCACCTTGTCTCCATATTGTATAATATGATGATTGAAGCTCATTCCCATAGTCGCACGCAATTTCAGCACAAATGGGAGCAGGAACTTAACTGCTCTTTCTCCGATGAGGATTGGCTGAAAGCATTTACTCTGTCTAATAAGGCCTCAGTCTCTTGCATGATACAAGAGCTTAATTATAAGGTTCTATCCCGCTGGTACAGAGTGCCTAAATTGTTGCATGCAATTTATCCGGGAGTACCAGACTCCTGCTGGAGATGTGGTGTGGAAACAGGAACTATGGCTCACATTTGGTGGGAATGCGAGGTCCTGCAGCCATTCTGGGAAAAAGTGATTGATCTAATTCGGGTTATCACAGGTGTTTCACTATCTTGCTCTATATTTTACCCTTAAGTTTGAGATCTTTAAAGGGCAGCTTGATAATATTTTTGCTGGCTGAAGCACTCAAAATCTTTGATCACTAGAATTGGTGCTTGACACAGATTCCCAACTTTGCTGAGTGGTTAAAGAGGATTCTTATTTACAGCGTATGGAGGAGAATAGAAGCGTGAATAATGCCCAGATGCTAGACCGGTATATGGAGACTTGGGGAGAATGGGTAGCCTTTACTATGTCTACTGTTTTCAAGACGGCTACGTTAGGAGAGTAAATATACCGCTCGTGGAGCTGTGCCATTGGTTGTCTGATACAGGCTCACCGCTTACTCACAATGGGACTGCCTGTTCTCAAAGGGATTGATTTGATTTTTTTCGTCTCACTAGGATAAGGATTGGTGTACCTGCTACTCTCACCCGGTGATTGTTTTAACTTGGTTTCTTACTTTATCTGTTCCTGTTGTTATTATTTAGTGTATCTATATTCACAGTATATAACATCTAAATAACCTCCATTGCTGTGTCTCAAATAGATCCTGGTGGAACTTGGAGCTGTTAAGTTCTGGCAAGCATGAATGGTGACTGTTAAATCTTTAAATATATCCTTGTATTCTCTTCTGTTTCTCCTTTTATGCGCCAAGAGCATTATATATGTGTTACATTTTATATATGATCAGCTTTTCTAATTTGTGACAAACTATGTCTATACTTGTTATATTACTGTTGTATCTAACATGCAATGTCTAATAAAGCTATCTTTGAAAAAGAAAAGATGAAGCAAAAGCACTGTGATGGAAGATGGTGGTCACAATCAAGCTCAGCTAGGCTAAAACAGTGTCATTCATAGGTATATATTGGAGCTATATGTTAGAAAGTCCCAACATATAGCTTTGACAGACACTGCGAAACATAGTTTGAAAATAGATTAATTCTCCCAGTACCAATCAGAGCCCTTGTGAGCAGTATATATAGGTTTCCCTACTAATAATGCTGTTGTGGCATAGTTTCTGGATTTGCCATGTTATTGGTGGGCAGTGTTCGGGAAAATACTTTGGGAAAACGTATTTAACAGACAAAAATAATTATGACTGACGTATTTTAAATACCATAATACATAAATACTGTATCCCGAAGTATTTTAAATACAAATATAAAATACTACTTTACAATGATTTCAAATTACTACAATACTGAAAAAAATGTAAACAAAAAATTTAAATAAAAACAAAAATTGCATCAGAGTCCTTTCAGCCCAATAGGATTAGGGGGGGCAAAATTTTTTTTTTAACCCCTTTTGCCAAAGGGGGGGAATATGTCAGGATTCATTGTGTCCCGACTCCTATAGAAGATGTCTGTCACATGGAGGAGAGGATGCTACAGGAAAGGAAAAATACAGGTACCTTCCTTTAGTTACTATGCCTATTCATGTCAGGATTTGGGATATTAATTTTAGTTTCAGAAATTAAACTCCATGTGCTTCATATTAATAGCAGTATAACCCCCATTCATTGTCCCTCATATTATCACTGTGTTGCCCCTTATAAAGGGTTTACTAATATGTGAGACACATGGAGGGCTATTATAATCGGACCATTATTTATAGAAGATACCTATTTATTACCTCCAGTGTCTCTCACATATCAGTAAACTCTTATTTGAGGGCACACATGGGTCGGTTTCATGTGTGGGACATGATGGGGTTAACTGCTATTACTATTGAGGCCCACATGGTGGTACTAAGCTGTAATGCACACATGACCAGACTTTTTATCTGACATGGTGGATTCCACCCCCCCTCGGCTTATACTGTCGAGACAAATGTTTTCCCAGTTTGTTTTTGTGGTAAAATTTGGTGCCTCGCTTATAAATTCCTTCCAGGGTCGGCTTACTCTCGATAATATATGGTAATTATACTGAATGGATTACAAAGGATGGGATGATTAAAAACTAAAAATAAAGCCAATGTAATAAAAAAGGGGGAGAGAGAGAGATGGCGCTTTATGTGAAAGTATTCAAAGCTGCTTAAAAAAATTTATATTTAAATGTCAGGGTGCTCACCTCGAGTGTTGTGCAATTACTGTAGAGGCACAAAGACCAATCATAAGTATGTAGGTGGCTCTGTCAGAGCCTCGGGAACAGCCGGCCGCGTAGTCTCCTTTCTCCAAATCCCAAAATAACACAGGTAAAAGGATAATGGGTTTACCGTAGAATACTGCAAAATGGTATCGGTAGACCGGTGCGCTCGTTACTGGAACAAAACTCGTGGTAGACGGCATTGAGTAAAATCGATTGTTTATAACCTTAGAACGTTGCAAAAGGTGCACGTAACGCCGTTTATATGCGTTTACGTTTATTATGCCAAAGGCTAGCACCTTTTGCGATCTTCTATGGAATAGAACATATCTTTTTTACTCACAGCCGTCTAACCGAGGATTTGTTCCAGGATCGACGCGCAATAGATGCCGGGTCTACCATACAGTGTGCAGTATTCTTAAAAACTAAAAATAATCATCGCTTCACTACAAGGTGGACTTGCGTTGCTGGAAATCGGCCCCGGCCCCTTTTTTTGGGGGTAAAGGTATTTTTTTTTTTTTTTTTCTCCTTTTTCGTCGCACCTCGCACGAAGATACGAGAAACGAGAGTAGATGACATTGACTTCGCGCTGTTGTTGTTTTTTTAGTGCGGTGAGGGGGTTATTTAAATTACAAAATTTGTTTTGAATTTAGCAATATTAATTACCGTATATATCGAGTATGAGCCGACCCGGTATAAGACGACGGCACCTACTTTTGCCACAAAAACCGGGAAAAGCTTATAGACTCGAGTATAAGCCATTTAAATATAATTATTATAAATAAACGTGGGTGGAAAGCAGCGGCTACTGGTAAATTTTAAAAATAAAAATAGATCAGTAAAATATACATAGGCCAATTAAGTCCCCCATAGGCAAGGTATAGGCTGGGTATGAGGAGTTTAATGTCCCCCAAGGCAGGTATAGGTGGTATAGGCAGTTTAATGTCCCCACCATAGGCTGATATGCTGGTTGTTTAGCTGATTTAATGTCCTCATAGGCAAGTTTAGCACGGTATAGGTCCTGATGTGGCAGGTATAGGAAGCTTTTATGTCCCATAGGCAGGTCTAGGCAGGTATTGCCCCAATCGCAAGTTATAGGCCAGTGTACAGTCCAATAGGCAGGTTATAGGCATGGATACAGTCCCCATAGGCAAGTTATAGGCAGGTACAGTTCCCCCGTTGTGGTCAGATTATTAGCAGGGTAACAAGTCCCACTAGGCAGATATAGGCAGGTACAGTCCCTAGGAAGATATAGGCAGGTACTGTCCCTAGGTAGGTTATAGGCAGGTCAGTCCCCCTAGGAGATTATAGGCAGGTACAGTCCCTAGGCAGATCTAGGCAGGTACAGTCCCGCCTAGGCAAGATATAAGCAGGTCAGTCCTACGCGACGCGTTAGAGCAGGTACCAGTCCCCAGGCTGGATATAGGCAGGTACAGTCCCCCTAGTGCAGATTAGGCAGTACAGTCCCCCTAGGCAGATATAGGGCAGGCTTTTTAAACAAAAAAAAAACTTACCTGACTCCCCGCCGCTCGTCTCCCTCACGTCCGGCTTACCGCGCGCTCTCCAAGATCTTCTCGGCACAGGGGTGTCGTAAATCAAGGCGCGCCACGCAGCGTGATGAGCGCGTACTGGTGTACTGGCCGAGAGCTCCCGGCAAGGCCGTGATTCTAGCGGCCGCCCGGTGACAACTGCGGAGCGCGGATGCGCTCGCTCTGTTGCCCCGCAGTGGTTTCCACCTTCACCTATATGCGATCACGAGTGGAGTTCGCATGTAGGGCGAAGGCGATCGCGGACTGTGCCCGGGCAGCGCAGGCGCACGGACACTGTGGGAACAGTCACCCTCAGCATTCATGTTATATTCGCTCCCTGAGGTGCCGCATATTAAACGCTGAGAAAGCGTACCTGTCAGCGCACGGGCCATCGCAAGCGCCCGATGGCGCCGACAGTGACACGAGTATAAGCCGAGGGGGCGACTTTTTCAGCCCATGTTTTGGGCTGAAAAAATCGGATGTATACTCGAGTATATACGGTTAAAATACTTAAAATGTACTTCGCTAAAAGTATTTTAATTACAAATACAAAAATACTGAATAAAAAAAATATTTTGATTACAAAATACAAACACCTGACAATGTACATTTTAAATTTATATTTTAATTACTTTGTATTTTTAAATACTAATCGAACAATGCGTGGTGGGAGACCTTGTACAATCCCTAAGCACATTTAGAAGTACCGTACGCCGCCAGGACAGTGCTTAAGGGGTGTTTGGAGGAAAATTACTTGATCCCAGTCATCTAACCTTTTAGATCTAAAGGCATCTAAAGGATAAGAAAATGGGGCTGCAGGACTAAGTGTCTGTCCACATGATTAGCAATTCCCATCTGATTTACACGTGGATTTGGGTTTTAAAAACCTTAAGAATCTGATTGTAAACCATGGCCATAGGACCTCAATTGAGATCACAAGTTATAGTCAGACACAAGACTCTATTTTCTTCGAGTAGGATTTGCAAAACCGCGATTTTCTCAAAAAACGTGTAATATGTTTAATAATCCATCATATTCCAGGTAAAAAAATGCATCCCAAATATTTCTATGTTGGCTCCGCATCCAAAACCCTACAGTGATAAATGGGACTCATTTTCTAATTGTAAATCCGCCTAAAAAATATTCGTCGGACAATATGGTTTTAGATTTCAGAATTTGACATTTGAACATGTGAACGTACCCTAAATGTTATAGAAAAAAAATTACAAATTGTTTTTTGTAAAATCTAAAAAAAAAATAATGTAGAGGGGAAAAAACGTTCCCACATTATTTAAAAAAACCCTAAATAAACAAAAAAAAATAATTATACACATCTGCAAAAGTCTGATCTAACACAATATCAAGCTATTTATCCCTCTTGGTAAATGTCATAAAGAAAAAATTTTTAAAATACCCAACACCAAAACTGTAATTTTTGGGTCATCCCGTCTCCCATTAAAAATGTAATAAAAAATTATCAAAAAGTCGCATACAGTTTGTTACCAGGAAAAACTAGACATTGCCTGCAAAAAAAACAAACCATCCTACAGCTCTAAAGTAGAACAGGGCAGAAAAGAAGAAAAAATTTTAAATATTTGTTTCAGTATAAATGGCATTGCAACGATAAAAATTTTTCTTGAAGTTGTTTCTTATTTTTGAAATGTAGTAAAACATAATGAAAGCTATATAAATTTGGTATAGCCGGAATTGTATTCACCCACTCATAAAGACTAATGGGCCACATGTGTATGAAATTGTTTAGTCTAAAACTTCACTCTTTGCCCATTAGTAACTATGGGCAAAAAAGTGAGTTTTGTATTGACCTAAAACAGGTTCAAATACAGGTGGGCTACATTATGTCATTATATCTCTCTTGATATGAACACTGTTAGGGTGTTCCAGACACTGGTGCGTTTTGGTGCATTTTTGATCGGCGTTTTTATCGATGCGTTTTTTGTGCAGGAAGGCATAGCAAATAATGCTTGATAAATTGCGTGACAAAAATAAAACAGCAAAAATCGTAGTGAATTCGCGGTAATGTTACCGTGATTTTGCCACGATTTTTGTTGCAGCAATGTACAGCATTAATTTGACTATGCCTTCGCTGCAGACAAAAAAACGCGCTTGAAAAAACGCATCAAAAAAAACGCCACCGTGTGAAAGGCACCCTTAAAACAACCCTAAAATAATACACCTTATTCCACTAAAAAAACAAGCCCTCAAATAGCTATATAGATTCGGGGGAGAGGTAAGGATCTTGGAAGACAACGATGAAAAAAACAGAAATGGAGAAACAAAAATGAGCCGATTCTCAAGGGGTTAATGTTTACCTCTATATCCATGGCTACTTTAAGTTAAATATGGATATCAGTCATTATGTGAACTTTTCAAATTAACGTTATGACAGCTTTTCAGATAAAGGTTAATATCTTCATTGAAAGTGCATCTCTCAAGCAGAAAATTGTTTGTAAAACAAATCAGTTTCTCTTTTATGTCCTTGTCGAAGCTGGGAAGCAGCAGAAGAATATTTAGCAGCATGAAAGAAGGCCATATTCTAATATTGACAAATCTGTCTTGAATTGCTGATACATACAGCCCCAAAACAATACAGACATGCATACAATTAGAGTTTTTGATGTGATGTTAACAGAAAAAAATGCCAAGTAATGCACTGTTTAGGGGGCCGTAACTCCTACAGGCTTGTAATGGTACAGCAAGGAATCTGGGGGTGATTTGCTGGAGTAACAGGAGCAGCAAGAAGTGCATACACAATCTGCTACAATGCTGAACTCAGGATCACTTTAGTTCATACTTGCAGCTCTCCTAGATAATTCAGGAGATTCCTGGAAGAATTAAGTCTCCTGGGTAGTACTGGGATGATGCAGGCTCAGAAGCTGTGCCTGCAGCATTCACAGTGGCGGTCAGTTGTAATGTACAGCTAACTCTGATCCCAGCCATTAAACCCCATAGATGCTACGATCAGTAGCGGCCAGTGCATCTAGGTGGCTAACAGAGGAAGGTGGTTCCTTCTGTCTATCATATATAGTTAGCAGAGGCCAATATATCCTTCTAAAACACTTTATTCATACACATGTCCTTTAAAAGCATGTAACTCAAAGTGCATAAAGTATGCTACTTGCGATTGCAAAGTCCATAGTAGATAGCAGTCAGTCAAAGTCCTTGGTATGTATACTCCAATGGCCTCCACCTTCTCCGGAGCCAAATCGTGGAGCATCAAAAAGACAGGCGGAGCCGAGATAGACGTATAACTAACCATTGGTACCCCACAAATGTGATTGCAGTGTGCTGATGGTTTCCATGTTAGCGCGAGGCCTTGCTACAGATAACGTCTAATAAGTTGCCTTTAACAATTATAGTACATAGTAATACTGTAATGTGTTGCTACCAAGTGATACATATCATAGTCCTATAGTGGGACAAAAAAACAGAAAACAAAAATAAAAGTCGCACACAAATAAAAACACAGTCAGTTATAAATATTTAATCATGTAAAAAAAAAAAATTCAAAACACATTTGCCAATAAAAATTATATCCCCAACTTGTTACTAAAAAATAAAAAAGGTACACATCATAGGGATCACCAGGTCCATAATGATCCAATCTATACAATTATTAATGTAATTTATCCAGAGTTGCATAATTTCTGGACTCCGCGAGAGCTGGCAAGTCTCCTGCAGCGGGCAGCCATATGACGGCCAGCTGCTCTTTATATATTAGTGGCTTCAGGGTAAAGCAGCTAGGCTGGCTCTGAAAGAAAGATGACTAATATGTGACTGATATAGCATCATCCACTTTTCCTGGACGCTAGATAATCTGTCAAATGTTCAGGAAAGCTGGGTGACTCCACACTTTCCAATCTGCTTTAATCCAGAGTTACTGCATATTTGTTAACCCCTTACCGAGCATTGCTGTACTCATAGTCAATGTGGGCAAGGGGTTCCCGCAAATTGCATGTTATGAGTATGTGTCAAGGCGTTCTTGCGCGCTCACGGCGGACGGGCGCGCAAAGATCGCGGCATGGAACAGCGGTAGTTTACGATGGCATCATGCGCATCCCTAGCACGGTTCGGACGTGAGCTCAGGCCGCGGGGGGAATAACCCACGATGTCGCGATCGTAGGACGCGACATCGCAGCTGGGCAGCTTCAGCGGACGGTATAATCTCCTACAGGACAGACAGGATGCTGAATGTGTGCATCCGGGTTGTACTGGATGACGTCACGATGCCCACTATGCGATTGTGGAGCGTGACCTGACATTTGCCATGGAGACACAAGCATTCAGCTATAAGCTGTTGTGACTGATTCTATCTTAGCATGAACGATTCTGACGATCGTTCAATTCATTCCGCTGGGGAAAAGTGTAAAAATGTGAAAGAAGTTGTAAAAAAAGTGTATAAAAAGTAGAAACTACAAACACAAAAAATAAAATAAAAACACGTACATCGCCTCCTTTTCCCCTTACAAACGCCCAATAGCCCCAAAAAGATCAAAAATAAAATAAAGTACCCATATTTGGTATCGCGGCGTTGGATTAGCGAACCCACCCATAATTCTGTCATGTTAATTTAACCAGTTGGTGAACGCCGTAAATAAGAAAAAAAAAAAAAAACAGTCACAGAATTGCTTATATTTGTTCATTCCCGCGAACATAAAATGTGAGTAAAAAGTCATCAAAATCTCATATCAACATCAAAGTGATGCCAATTAAAAACGTCAGTTCATACGCAAGAAATAAAGTAACTTACATCAGCTCTGTAAACGGAAAAATTTAAAAGTTTCTGGCTATTAGGAAAGTTAGCGATGCATAAATATTGTTTTACACAATAAAAACAACTTTTTTTCAAAAAAACTTGTGCTTTCAATAAAAAACTACCATAAATTGGGTATCACATAATCGTTCAACCCACAGAGTAAAACTAACTTGTCAACGGTATACTGCACAGGTGAACGCTATTATAAAATAAAAATAAGATAACACTGCTAGGGTGCAGTATTTTCATCACCATGCCTCCTAAAAAGGATTTAAAAGCGATCATAAAGTCTTGTCTCCCAAAAATTGTTACAATAAAACGTCAATCTCATCCGCAAAAAAAAGTCCTATACAGCTCCATAAACAGAAAAAAATAAAAGAAAAAGTTATGGCTCTCAGATGCGCGATGAAAAAACGTGTTTTCCTTTTCAAAAAAAAGTGTTTTTATTGTGATAACCAGCAGTTAAAAACATAACACAAATATACAAATGTGGTATCGCTGTAATGTAATCCAACCTGGTGAGTAAAAAACTAGATATAGTCATTTATACCGCACGGGACCGCGTGTAAAAAATAAAAATAAAAAAACACTTCCGAGGATTGCTGTTTTTGTTACAAAATACCTCACAAAAACCTTTAATAAAATTGTGATACAATAGCATCACATGCACCCCCGTATATGGTACCAATAAAAACATCAACTCTTTCGTAAAAACAAGGCCCTCAAGAAGCAGTCTATATGCAAAGAATGTAGAAAGGATGGCTGTCAGAATAGGACAATAATAAACGCACGCTTTTTAGAAAAACTATTGTGTAAAAGTAATAAACATAAAACAATATAAAATTTTTTAAAAATTGTAATTGTACCACCCCCATAGAAAAAGTTTCGTCATTTTCTGTATGGCGAAATACTGTAAAAATAAAGCCAAAAACAATGGGGGAACTGCTTTTTTCCCCTCCTTTTCCTGGCCCAATGCTAAAAAAAAAATAAAACACTGTCCCCCCCAAAAAATGCAAAAAACCCCCTTAAAAATGAGATCCCTGGGGTGTTGAATCCAAAAGGGGGGAAATTCTGGAAGGTTTACCGTTTAGTATTTTGGGGGGGCTTTGCAGATGCGACATGGCCCCCCAATATTGGGCCAAAAGCAAAATAGGTCCCCCTTGTACCCCCTGATGGCCAAACAGAGTTTAATCCACTGTAGGGTATTGCCGAATTTGGAAGAATTGTGAAACCCAAAAATTTTGGGTTTTTTTTTTTCCAAGTTCCTTTTTTAAAAATTAAAAATTTTCAGTAAAATTGCGTTATTGAAAAAAATATATTTTTTTTTTTTTTTCAGACCCGAACGCTAAAAAAAAAATTTGGAAACCCCTGGGGGGGTCGATATACTCATAACCTCGGGTATATTCCGTAAAGGGGGGATTTTCCAATATGGGGTCTTTTTGGGTTATTTATTAAGTTTTGGAACCTTAGTGTGCCCGCAAACCTGAAATGGCCCTAAATAAAATCTTTAATAAAAAATGAGGGCCCCGAGTCCGTAGGTGCCCCTCCTATTTGGGGCTTGTGGTTGGCCCAAAAATAATGCACTAGGGCACATATGGGTTCTTGAAAACGGGGGAATTGGGCAATCAAATATTAATTTCTTTTCCCCTGATACATTTAAACCTTTATTCATGTCAAAATGTAAAAAATTTGAAATCGCAAAAAAAAGTGAAAATTTTTAAAAATTTCACGTAAAATTTTGCTTTAATTCCTGTGAAACACTAAGGGGTTAAAAAAATTCCCTAAATGCGGTTTTGAATATTAAGGGGTGTAGTTTTTAGATGAGGTCATTTATGGGGGTATTAACAATCAAAGTCAGTTGAACGGGATGGTCCCTAAAAATGATATTGCACATTTTCCTGAAAATCGAAATTATTTCTAAATTTATAAGCCCCAATGTCGTAAAAAGAGACATTTAAAAAAAAATGATGCCAAATAACCGACATAGGTAGATGTTATTATAAAAAAATTTTTTTGTGGAAAAACTATCTGTCTTTAAAGCAGAAATTTTTTAAGTTTGAAATTGGTAAATTTTTTTAAAATTTTTTTTTACGATAATTTGATATTTTTCACAAAATAAACAAAACATTTTTTTGGGCCAAAATTTCTTACTTTTAAAAAACAAAGTGTCACGAGAAAAACAATTCTGAATCACAGGATAGGTTAAAGTGTCAAAAAGTTATTTCACATAAAATGAACATGACGATTTTAAAAAAAGGGGCTTGTCAGGAGGCAAAAAAGGCTCGGGGGTAAGGGGGTTAAAATGTCTGTCTGAGGAGCTGGTCACGGCAGGAACATGTGAGGATTTCAAGAAAGGCTTACAGTAGATAACTACTTACAGCTAAATATTATTGTGAGGGTTCGGTGGGGGGTTTGCTGGCCACAACAAGCGATTTTATAGTTAAGCCACGCCAGGGAAAAGGAGTCTAAAAGGGCCCCCGGTTTTTTTTCACCAGAGCCGCCCCAAAGCGGGATGGATTGCTCGGCTAGGTCCAGGGCGTTACCCCTGACGTGCTTTCTTGCGGTGGCGGCCCGGGGTACTGCGTGGTACAAAAATCGTTATCCAAAAGGGTAGTTGGGGAAGGGGAGAAGGTCAGGGAGGCGGCAAGGTTCGTGGTCAGAGATAGGAGAAGGTCGGGGAGGGCGGAAAACAGGCAAGGTCGGAAAAAGTAGCGGAAAGGAAAGGTTCCGGGTATCAATACGGATTAAAAAAACTCTCCAAAAACTAAGAACGCAACCAAAATTGGCGTGGTGCTGGGGGGGGTTTTACCTTATATAGGACCAGCGCCCCGGCAATTAGGCCAATTACGGACACTGGCCCTTTAAATCAGAAACCCTGTGCGGCGCGCTAGGGGGGGGCATGCGCACGGGAGCCGGGACGGACAGGGGGGCGGGGTGCACCAGAGCGGGCCCCGGGGAAGAGGCCGGGTGGAAAAGGGGGGGGGGGGTGGACCGCAGCCCCGCAGACCCCAGCAGGCGGGGGGGAAAAGGGCCGCGGGCTGCGGGCCCGCGGGCCGCGTGCAAATTATTTTTAATTGTTTTGCCATAAAAAATGTTTGTTAGAATGTAGATCTAGTCTCATGTCAATTTTGGGATCAGGGATAAAATATTCCTTTAGGGTAGATTGGTTATTACCTTATGTGTTATAAAGTCTTCAACAGTGTGGGAAAATTTTCCCCACCCCTCCTTGCATCCACATTTTTTCCCACCCTTAGTGGAACTTGATGGACATATGTCTTTTTTTCAACCATACTAACACACTTCTGGTAGGAAATCGCCAAAAAATTACCACACATCCACCAATCACTTTTAGCCACAGAGCTCCCTATTCTAGCCTCTCCTGCATATCTAACAGCATGGTACATGATGTCAAAAGTCGCACCCACACCCGGCCACAGATGCACTCGTGTTCATTGGGTCCCCGCTGCAGTTTACTCACCTCTTCCCATTCTGCTTCCCTTCACACATGTGCTGTGTGCTGGCGCGTGTGTTCCTGCTTCTTAGGTTGCACATATGCCGATATTTGGATAATTGCCGGGTGTTGACCCTTTATCTTACCTCACTCCTAACTAATTACACCCTGCCAGGTCCTTGTGTTGTTGTGTCATAGTGAAAGCCTGCAATTAGTTTGTGTTCCTGCCTGGGTACCACTCTACCTTTTGACTAAATGTGAACCCTGGAATTCCGATAGGTTGCCTTGCGAGCCATTTCCTGACACAGTGGCCTGTACCCTGTCTAGGGTCTTGTTCACTTATCAGAGGCTATACAAAGACCAAATACAACTGCATTTACATGCAATCACATCTAGGTATAGTACCTGCATGAACAATACCCAACATGGACTTGCGGTATAGCTCGGGAGAAAACTCCATTGGAGGCTAACAATGTAGATCACCCGCTGCGATGGCGTCTTATACCACCACTTGCGGAGGTCAAGCGAATCCACACCACCAATGTTACAGTAAAATATGGCAATGGATTCTGTCAGACTGACCCTGTAGTCATCTGGGATGTCATGACGCGGCACCATCTGCATAGACAGAGCATGCAGATAAGATTTGGTCTCAAATGGCAACCTATGATGGAACGCATGAACAGCGGCCCAGCTACCCCTTGTGTCCTTTCGTACCACCAACCTACGCAGCAAGTGTCAGTTTATATGGTCCCAAGACTTCATCTGGCTCTTGCCACCAAGGTGTTGACCGGGAGGACCCTGGCAGAGGTTTCGCAAACAGCCATCGCATCATTCAAATTTGAATTTCTTAGCAACACTTTCAATTTTTGGCAATCAACCCTCTTCACACCAAAATGGTTGATTCTAAAGGACATGTCGGGCAGATTTATTGATACTGTCTAAAACTAAACTGTTGGGTTTAAAACTTAGAATGGACAGTCTTAAAATTGTCACTCCACATTTATGATTGTGTTGATAAATTTGGTGCGTTATTTAGACTGTATAGTTCTAAGTTCCATCGACCTTTTATATACAAAGGTGTCAATACTCAATTTCCACAAAGGCCCATATACAGTATTATAGGTTGCCTTAAAGGGAGCTGGACGACGAGTGCACCATATTTTCTTTAAGGTTTTAAAATAGCCATCCCCTTTCACCCTCTTTAGTGCTGAGCTTCCTACTTTGGAGTGTGACTATGCTGCCTGCATAGGGCTGTACTCAATACATGCCTACTTGCCTGTAAGTTTGCTAATGGTGTGGAGGCTGAGTAGCATGAATGAATATGAATGGTAGCATGTGCTGGTATTCAGTACTGCCTATATCCAAAAATGCGGACATCTATTCTAATAATGATGGAGGACTTGAGGCCATAGTGTTTCGATGTCTGTAGGGCCTTGAGTTTTGACACATAATATCGATTTACTCATTGAGTATTTTCTCTTACTTAATGCCTCATTTTATTGCGGCAGAGATCTAGTAAATTTGTTTGAGAATGCACGACCAAATCACACCCATTTCAGTGAATCCACGCCCTTTGCTAAGCCTACTTCCTTTTTGTTAGACAAGGCACAGAGGTGTCTAGAAACTGTCATAATAAAAGTGGTATAAGGCATGTACACCCGTTTATTGGTGCAGATTTCCAGAATTCTGCTGCAACTGCCATAATAAATGTGCCCCACTGTTCTGTTGCTGGCCCTCCTTCTCCCCTACTCTAGCCAAATGTGCCCCATAGAGCTTTGGTTGTGTTAACCTATTATTTTAAACTGAAAGCTTCTCAAGCTGCCTCCGAGTTAGCAATTGCATGCAAGAAGCAGGAGTAAACATTTCATATGTGCACCATAGGCACATCCACAGGAGCTCTCTAGGTAAGGTGGCCCATTACAACATTAAAAGCAGCTTATAGGTGGTGCAGTGTAAAGATGTATTCAAGAACAAGAAACCTCTGTACTGTTCAGCATTGGGTCTATTCCTGGCGTGAGTGGCCTTTCAGCAGATGAATGTGGATCAGCGGTGTCAAAGTTGATAGCGAGATAGTTGGAGCTAATTACAGGGCAAATCCGCAAGAAAACCTGTTTGAATGTGCAGAAGACGTGAGATATCGGGTGTATTGTCCCACACTTGCACAGGACAACGAACATCGTAAAAAGAACTACAGCTCCAATAAACTACATGGAAGGGTTTAAAATCAAGAAGCTTTCTTTATCAGCATAACTGTGGTTAAGATGGCTCAGATACAGTCTCCATACCATAATATCATTGAAATATCTGTGCGGACTTAAAAAATTGCTGTTCACAAACATTCACTTATCGAGTTGAATGTGTGTGTGTGAGCTTATTTTGCACAAGTAAGATTGGTTCAAAAATTCTGCCTCTATGGAGCTCTTAATTATTCTATGAATCTTCCATGAAGCAAATTGTTTGAGAGAACTTGCCGCCAGTCTTATCCAAGAATCTAAATAGGATATTGAGGATTGTATAATAACGTACAGTGATGAACGAAGAAGTGTTCATGTTGCTTAAAACTTGTTTGGCAGTTTGCAAAAAAATGGAGAAGCACAGTATTAACTGTTGGTGACCGAGAGAGTGTGCAGAAGCTGGTAAAGACATGTCCCAATAGACTTGCCTTTGTCACTGCAGCTAAAGTCGCTGTCCTACAAAGTATTATCGACTCAAAGGGTGCAATACGCAATATGCACTCGCCACACTTTTACAGGTTTTTAATTTGCAACAATTATAATTATCTTTACTCTTCTCAATTAATTGCACTTTGATGCTTAGCTCTATCATATAAAATATCAATGAAATACATTCAGTTTGTGGCTGTAACATTTAAAAATGAGGAACAGTTTAGGGGGTATAAATACTGTGGCACCCCACTGTATAGTACATTTTTTTGCCTTTTATATTCCACTGTCCCTAAGTGTCACAGTGCTGGTCATTATTGTTAAGACTATTTATCAAAACTACCTTACACCTAAATACTGATTAAGGATGCGGTATCCTTCACTAATGTAAACCATCTCAGTATACTCCCTAGTAATCCAGAAAAATAAAGAGCTTACCCTTATGGAGAATACTTGATTAATATGTTTAAACGTTTTAATATGTAGATCAAGCATAAAAGAAATAGAATAAACATTATCTATATACCTACACACTAAATTATATCTCACAAATACAAACCCAATTACTATAAATCGCTACCATACCAAGGGGAAAATGTCCACTTTAAAAGGACGAACCATACCAGGAACCTAAAATACTACTATATATCTACTTCGAACTACGACTTCATTCCTAGGCCAAAAGCAAGAGGGTATAGTTATATAACAAAACATAAATCCACAATACTCCTAGTTTAATAGCCTTGCAATGATAAGTTTACAATTGTATTGACTTTAAAGTAGTATCCCAGACAACACGAAATTGTCTACTATACGGTCTAGTACTAATACCAACAATGCTTATTCAATTGATGTACAGATAAAAGAATCGCATGAATAATTACTCTACAAAAATTGACTCAAAGTACGTTTCCTCCAAAAGACGTCCATCCTTTTTGGGACGGGTTCCCCTTTAGGTTAGTGTAGGTGTATGTTAGGTGTAATTGGTTGGGTTTTGTTAATTTGGTGTTAGGGTTAGATGTGAGTTTATGTATTTTTATGATGATAATATATTTTAATGTTAGAACATTTTATATAAAAAGTATTCTCCCACTAGGGTACTCTTGTTAAAATATTTGCAGGAGCAGTGAAAGAGTTAGTCTTTACTCTGGAGAGCTGTAGCCTCAGCACATAAGAGTGAGAAAGCTTTATTTAGTTATTATGAGTAACCCACATGAGTCACAGTCTATTCACAGGATTTCTGAGGTTTATTCCATCCTTTTGATTTTCATGGATTAAAACAACATAATGTAATCAAAATCTCCAGCAATTATTTTCATACCTTTTTCATTTCTAAACATGTCAGGAACTAATTATTTCCACAGAATTGTCTTTCAAGAAACACCTTGGAACTTATATCTTGGAAGACTTTTATGTCAATAATATTTACTACAAGTGACAATCATTCTCCATTATTTAATAGCCTTTGCATATGTAATAGCTTAAACCTTTCCTCGGATCGGAACTTAACCAATTTTCACGTGTGATGATCTCCCAGGATCATTATTAACCTGCTAATAGTTTAAAGATAAAAACCTGAAGTATGTTAAAAGAAATTTTTTTATATCTGCATAACACGCAGAAGATTTTTCTTACAGCTAGAGGATAATTAGTTTCTGCATGTTGCCCGCCAGCACTTTAGACTCATGGCCACCTACAGGTTTTGAATTAAACGATAATTCTCTATAAAAATGTGTGAAATATCATACTTGCGACTAGAAGTGGAACTCATGCAGAACCTTAGAGGTACTAAATTCTCACACTAAGAAAGTGTTTAGATGTTGCAATAGCAGATTTTCCTGCCGCAATATATCTGATGAATAATACTCCTCATTTAGCCTATATGACTGTCAGGCTGCTGATTCATGGCCAGGAATGATGAAGTTCTGGAATGCTTTGGTTTGGGCTGAACCCAAATACAAAGCACAATAGTACTAATGGGCAGCAGTTCTAACCACTTTGGTATTATCTCTTCACCTAATTCATTTTTTCTAAGGTCAAACCATCACAATTTCTGTTCATTTTCAGAACATTTCCAAATGAGTCTTGGACCCATGAAGCACACTTATTAGGAGTGACTCACCTCAAAGACGTTAGATAGCATAGTGCACAATGAGATTGTTGAGTTAACGGCCCCGAGTAGCGAGAGGCTGCGGACTCCGGCACTATCTTGCATTGATGGTTAATATTCTAACGCTTATTCCATACAATGTCTCGACAGTGAAGACAACCTCTCTTTTAAAGGCAATGCTACTAGCATTTGACTTGAAATATGCCTCATCAACTGTTTTATCGCTTTTTATTAGGCATTACACGACATGTTTTAGCAAGCTTTTTTTCCATTCAGTACTCTTATCGTGTGTCTTGATTTTGTTCCCAATGAACATTGATTATGATTGGTAAGGTACGACATCCTAATTCATTTCAAATTAGTGCAATGTTGGTCTAGTCAAACCCTTCTCCAACTTCCGTTTGATGTAATGGCAATTGTCTTAACATGGGTATGTCTTTTACTATTGGCACCACTTCCAGCTGCCTTGAAAGTGGCTTTCCATGTGTTTCTTGCTAAGCTGTACGATGGGCAATAGAAACATATCCAATTGTTGCCATGCTTCCAATTGCCTTGGGAAAAAAATTTTATTCAATTTTGATGTTACCTATGGGCAGTGTTTCTATATTGCGCAATATATTTCTCTTCAACCGCTTTGGTCCCTGTGTCCCATGGAACAATTTTTTGCTGATTGAAAAAACATTCTCCTTTTTCGTCATATGGGCAATGCTTCCAATTTGACCTTCGAAAAATTGTCTTCCTCTTTGGTTTCCTGTCCTCATTACCCTTGGCAAACACTTATGTATTTCCATTTGTTCCTCATTGTGGTATTGTTTTCTTAATGAACAGCAGTTTATTAAGTACACAGGAATTGGTAAATGCTATTTAACATGCTTCCTGTCTATAGTCAAGATTTCCAACTACCCTGGCACTGTCTCTTTATCAATTTCAACTGTTCCTGGAGCAATGTTTCTTATTGCTATAGCCATGTCTCTTCATTCTTTTGGTCCATTCCTATGTGCAAATCTTCCAACTCCCACTAGATGCTATGGCCAACTTTTTTTTCTAACTTTTCTGTACACTGTCATGGGCAATGGTTGCAACAACCTTGGTAACATCTGATCCCATTGGCAATGTTTCCTATTTTCATTGCCATGTCTCTTCATCTCTATAATCTGATATATTTATATAGCAATGCTTCGCATGCAGCCAATTTGTTAATGATAGCGATAACTTGTTTTTATAAGTGGACAGACTGTGCCTGTCACCATTATTCCTTAAAGTGGTTGTATTGGTGGAAAGTTGTTAAATATCTGATCGCTGGGGGCTTCACCACTGGGGCTCACCAATCGCTAAAACAGTGGTCCCAAGCAAATACAGCATGGAAGGCTTTGAACAGAGCAGTGGTCAAACATATACGCTGCCGCTTCATTTACAAGTCTTATCATAAAGAGTGACTGGGAATTAGCCAAGCCCTTTATTCAGGAACTCTGTTTTAGCAATTGGTGAGAATTCCAGTGATCAGGCATTTACCATGGATCCTGTGGATATCTGATAAATATCTGTAGTGGTACAAACCCTTTAATACAAGTGTGTTTTACTTAATGGCATTTAGGAGTGCGGAAGACTACACATTCATAAAACAACTTTTTTTCTTAATTCTCTTAACACATTATCTATTTTTGAGAAATGAAATATGAGAATACTCTTGTTACTCATACACATTTCTGTACTTTCCTTGATCCTTTCTGTCTACCTACATATTTTATAATTCAGGTTATTTAGTTTTGTCCAAAGTGTCTTGGGTTAAGCTTTCTCTCTCGCTGTAGAGATCCATAGCAGCCCATGTTATTAACACTAGCTTTATTTCCATTCATTATCAGAACTGCACTTCCACAGCCGTTTCTTTATGAGGTAATGTAAAAGCAAGTCATCTGTTATTTCTTAACTGCTCTCAGACCTCTGATGCAGTACTGCAATTTATATGCTGAGGATTCAGCACATAAGCCCTATTCACACATCTTAGCCCTATTTCAATGGGATAGATCCATGTCTACTGTAGGTTACCTAACACAGAACCTGTTAAGATTCTGTCATCATGAAATGAGGACACTTCTTTTTTTTCCACAAGGATTTCAAATACAAAAATGATGTGACCACTGCAGTCAATCAAGGTTTTTTAATAGACACTTGGGTTGCTTCCAAAATTTAAAAGCCCGCGCCGAAAAATTTAACCCTAAATTGAAAGAAAAAACAAAGGCAAGTGGTCAACACTGCAAAGGAGGTCTTGTTGGGTGTTTACAGTGGCTAGTACCCCAAAAAAGTGGCCCAAAAAAGGGAACAACCAGAAATTGTGACGGGTTTTAAAACTCCCTAAACTTTATGGATAAAAGGGGGAAGCAATGGCTAGGTAGTCTTATCTGATCCCACAGAAGAGCTACTGTAGCACAAATTGCAGAAAAATTATTGCTAATTATGATAGAAAATCATAAAAACACAAAGTACTCCATTTTGCTATAGGAGGCGCATACCACAGACGATCAGCGGCCATATGACCCCAGTCCACAATTAAAAGGATCTTCAATGGGCATATGAGCATCAGAACTGAACCATGGATTGATGAAAGAAGGTATCTGATGACTTATGTTTCTTTTACATCAAGTCAACAGGTAAGTGTGTGCATGTTATTTACCTAGGAAACAGATGGCACCAGGATGTACCATAGGACAAAGGCAAATGTATTGACCATAGGATTTAACCATAAGAACTGATCCACAAATAAATAAAATGGAGTCAGTACTGCTTGCAATTGCATCAATAAATTTTGATTGTTCAATTAGGTCATGGAACTGGTAAATAAAGTGCAGGAGCAGTCATCTTCAGTAAACAAAAAAAATCAATAAAATTACAGCATTGGGTCCCATACCCTTTCTTATTGCACCTCTCCCTAGTTGCCTTTTATGGTTGGAGGGAAAAAGAAGGGTTCTTTAACTCATCTATTTTGGGCCTGTCCTAAGATACTGCTGCTAGTTTTGTATCACTTTTACTGTGGATTTGAAAGAATACCTTTTAGGAAGACGTGGACTTGCCTTTCATTTTTGGATTTGTTTCCCGGGCCTCTCTCCAGAATCCTTTCGAGTGAACTGGGTTTGTGGTTTGCGTTCCCAAAATAAAAACCTTTTTAAGAACATTAAATTGCGTTTTATCAAAAAATTTGGGGCTAAAATTCCCCTTTAAACCTCAGCAATATCTTCTATATTTCCACCCATAGGGGTGAATCGAAAGCCTCCAAACTTTTTCTATACCTTCTGTGCAGCTAAATGTTTGTAGCCAAACAATGGAAAAGTCAGAGTCCCCCCTCCATCACGGATCTTCATAATAGGATAAAAGATATTAGAGAAATGGAATATCTAACAGCTTTGTTAGATGACAAACTGGACCAGTTTATTAGCAATGGGGTTTGGGACACATTCGTATAACAATAATTATAGGTTTATTCTCTTTCTGTAATACATTATGGGAAATTAAAATAGGAAGATACTTTGACCCTTTCCCATTCCTCTCCCTGTACGGTTCATGTCTATTTTTATGGTCTTTAATGTTGTTTGCATTAAACCCTAGTAAAAAGGATTTCAAGTAATCTGCAGTTCTAATTCCAAATTTTTAAAAAAATATTTTAAAATCTATAACTGTAAACAGCTGTATACCACCTTCAACTCAAATCCATTTATTTCAAATATTAAAACACAGGTAGACTTTTTTTGGGGGGGGGGGTTATTGAATGTACATCTTGCATAAACATGTACAATGTCAAGGTGTTTGTACTTTACTCTTCCTGATAATAAAAAAATACAGTTGAAAAACAAAGTGAACCCAGTTTTACATTCCTTCGCAATCCATTTTAAAAAGGGTCCACTGTGGCCATTCCTATACACAGGATAAACTATTTCATCATAAATCACCCTGCTAACACTTAAACCCCCAACTCAATCTGACCTTTTGCAAAGGCAAGTCTCCAAATTTCAAATAAAAAAGTGTCAACAGTATGGTGTTTTTAACCACAGCTTTTGCTCCCATTGATAATTCAGCCTATTCTTTGTTAATCTGAGCTTTTTCCATTCTATTCACATCTTTTAATACATTTAAGCAATTTTGTGTGTCTTCATAATGCATTGGTACAGCTATTTGCTCATTATATTTGCTACCCTGCATTGATATTAGAACCTTGTTATATTAAGTAGTAATTAATCAGATATTATTACTAGTATGAACTAGGCCTGCTTCTGTCATGGACTAAAGCCATCAAACCACTTATGATCTGAATGGAGTATAATTAACAGAACGGTCTTCTGAATTATACATTTCCAATATCTTGAAGCTTCAATTCTAATTCTTCGTAAAGTATTTCAGGTTTGATGGGTGTCATGTTTTTTATGAGTTTTAAATGAGTTCAAAGAAAAAAATGCCTTTGGGGGGGTCAAGGACTAAAAAATTTAAAGCCCTTTAAATGAAATTCCAAAACTCCCACTAGTGCTTCATCGTCATACTTCTTGGCTCTGATCTCCATTTACCCACCCACTCATGCTCCTTGTTCCGTCAATGACCTATGTGGTTCATTATCTCTTATTACATTCTTTCATTCCCGTCTGAAAGACTTCATTTGCACTGCACCTATTCTGTGGAACATATTGCTTCGAGCCTTAAATTTACTCTAAAATTTCTAGTTTTAAGTGTGCTTTTAATAACCCTTTTTCAAGGAGGCCCATTTAATAACCATAGCCCGTTGCTCATGCTCAAATAGATCAATATTCTTTTCTACACTGCCCCAACTAAAAAGTCTGTAAATCACTCTGTATCCTATTGGGTCTGGACCCTATAACGGTTTATGCAGCTTTGCTTATATTCCCATTGCCAGCACAAGTGGGGTTCCCCTTAAAATATTACAATGAAAATGGCTATTTAAGGGGCCCCTATGGGAACACACTCCTTCATTTTGTCTTATTGCTTATCCATTTGTTTTCATTTCTTATCATCGTTACTTGCCCAATTGTAAAGCGGTCTTGAAGACCAGCAGATAACCAGCAGATGATACCGTACAAAATTTCTCATCAACAAATGTGTCCATATGAAACTAGTTGTATAACAACTACCAAATTTGGAGGCTCCCCAAACAATGCATAAACCTGTCTTTATAAGAAATGCTTTTTAATGCACAGTAAAGGGGGGGACCTGGGGGTCCGAAAAACGGGCCCGAACCAAAAAAACCCTTCAAAAACAAATTTTACTAAGAAAATGCACTATGCATTTTGGTAAGTAGCGTTCACTAATTCATTTGCCAAACACAAATACATTGCTGCTACCATCACTCCAGACTACAGGGGTAGAATACTTTATAACCCCCCTCCAATGATTACCCTTTGGCATTGGTAACTTCATTTTTGGGAAGAAACAAAAAATACAGCAGCACCAGCTGGCACCAAAACCCATTCCAACATCTAATTCTTGAAATATTTCAATGTTTTCCTCAGGTACACAATGGAGGTTTTTAGGTGGGTCCATGCTTACAGATTTGCCAAAGCCCCATGAATTTAATGCTACTATGGATTTTAGTAGCACTGTGTCTGTTTTTTTGGGCAAATTGTTTACACCCACACTCCCAATTTCTGTTTTTTTTTTTTTTAACCCATAAACTTTTTATTGGCAGATAAAAGAAATACAAACAGAATACAGTAATGCATTGTAAGACCGAATTTCAACTTTTTCCCCAAAAACACAACCACCCCACCCCCCAAAATCCACTCCAATTCAGAGCAAAAATCCATTAAATCAATAGCAATGCAAATTAAAACTGTAGTTTTTGCACAAAAAAAAATTGTCCCTGCTGTGGGCCGGCCTCTCCCACAACTCCATAGACAATCCCAAACCTCTACCCCGAGTCCCAACACCTATACCTAACAATTCGGGAAAAAAGACCAAATACCCACCTTTAGCCATATTTTTTTATACCTAATTTTTTGCTCCCTCTTTAAAATACCCCCTTTTCCAAAGCAATCACCATTAAATTTTTTTAAAAAACCCCTTGCTAGGATTCTCACCCCAGCCATTTTGTCGCTTTTAAACTTCCTTGCCATAAATAAAATCAGATACGGATTTTCTCAGCCCGAAACCGTTAAGTCCCTACTATCCCAAAATAAAAACCCAACGATTCATTTCCATTGTAATTTGAAAAATTCGCTGGATCAATTGGACAATAAAAACCCATACGCTCATTTTAGGGCAATGCCAGAACATATGATCAAGGGCCGGGGTGCACATGAACTTATTACACAGAGGAAAGGGCCCCAACCCAAATTTTTATGAAATGAGGTTCTTAAATCGAGTTTTAAAGAATAATTGGAGTTCGATCGTTCACTCACTGAAATCAATGTATGGCCCTCAGTATCCCCTCCCAAATATTAGGCTCTATAGGCCAATTTTTCCCTTCCCCCTACTAGTAAATCTATTGGGTTTCTAAAAAAAAATTTCCCAAAAATTTTTTAATAAAGTGGATTTTTGCCCTTTGTTTTTTTGATTTTCTTGCCCTTCTTTTGGAATAAAGGGCATTATATTGAATTGTCTGATTTTTCTGCATTAAAACGTGCCAAAGCTGTAAATATTTGTATAGCTTTGTATGCGGTAAAGAAAATTTCCCATTTGAATTGCGAAAAACTTTTAAAACCCCCCCTGTCGTAAGCATTGAAGACTATTGAAGGCCCCTAGATGCCCATGATCAAAACCCGGAGCAAAAAAATTTGGACAACCAGGGGTTTTCCCAAACCCGGTATAGGATGGCAGCCCTGAAGCCCAAAATCCACCTGAAATTTTCCCACCACAGTTTAGCATCAGATAAAATTGGGAAACTTTTTTGGAGTGCAAAAAAAGTTTTGGCCTCCAGTTTCCCTTAAAGAGGGGGAAATTTTAAAAATAGGGGCTAATATTTCAAGTTAAACCTTACCCCCCCCACCCAATTCTCAATAAATTGCATTTGGGGGGGTCCAAAAGTAAACTGCTGGATTTTGAATTGCCAACCCTCCCTCGCCCTTTGCCAATTGAAAGGTTTCTAGCTTTATCCGGCATGTTTCCTCCCCCAAAATAAGGGCTTGAAAATAGTTTGATTTAAAAAAAGAAATTTTTGGGGGAGCCAGATTGGAAGTTATGTAGGGGTACAAAACTGGGGCACCCAAAATTTTTTAAACCAGATTTGATCTTCCCGCTATCGATAATGGAAATTTTACGCCAGACATCCAATTTATTTTTAAATTTAACAAGCAATGGATCCAGATTCAACCGCCCCAAATTTTCCCCTAAATTTTTCTGAAATATTTTACCGGGGATCGGGAAAGTTGGGGGCACAAAAAAATGGGATATTCCAGGGGGGTAATTGACCAAGCATCCACTGGCATAATACAGACTTCCCCCAATTAATTGTCAACCCGATAGGGACCCTAGCTTTTAATGTCATTAATTTCCTTGGCAATGACCGCCATTAATTTCCAAAAAAAAAAGGGGACATCACGTATAAAGGGGGTTTTTGTCCCCACCTCCCTCTCCTAAAGCCTTCAATGGGGGGTTTGCGCTAATCTTAGTGTTTAAGGGTTAATTTCCCGGGGAAAAGAAAGGAGACAAAGGGCATCCTGTCTTTTTTCCCCCTTTTTAAATCAAACGTCTTGATTGTAAATTATTGGACTGCACCTTGGCCCTTGGGTTAGTAAAAACACTTAATCCAATATAAAAATTTTTGGGCCCCAAACCCCCAAATTTTTTTTTTAAAAAGCCCCTAAAATTTCACTCCACACTATCAAAGGGGCCCTTGCACATCTAAAGAACAATTTTTACCTAGCCCCAGCGTTATCAACAGGAAACGCGGGGGTTTTTGGTACAGCCCGAATTATTGGACTATCCCCCTGTGGATAAAAAACCCCCTGATAGGATGCCGAACTGATACCCCCAGTTAGTCGTTGCAAACGCTTTTTTTAAATATTTTGGTTCCACTGGGATTAGAGAAATGGGGGCCCGGGGATCGGGAGCAAGGATCTTTATCAGGTTTTTTAAAAACACTATTTTTACCGCCTTTGGGGGGATTGAAGCAGGCAACCTGCCCTGTGTCTTGCATCCCCGAAAAAACCCCAAAAAATTTGGGAACAACACCCCCCCAATCTGATAAACCTCCCGGGAGGGAATCCATCCAACCCTGGGGACTTTTTTATTTTCCAAAATTTAACTGCCACCTGCAGTTCCCCTAGACGAAAGGGCATCCAAAACCCCTCGTGTTCTGACTTAACAGGGGAAAACTTACCCGAAAAAATTTTTGAATCGAGAAGGAAAAACCCCAAACTTATGTATAAAATGTTTTAAAAATCCCCCAAATCCCCAAAAAATCCAAGGGTTCTGCCCTTTTGGGGCCTGAGGCTTCGCAGAGCTGGTATAAAACTGGAGCCCCCCTTTGGGGGTTAATGATGGGCTAAGAAGGGGCCCGCCTGCTCCCTTCCCAAATAAGTTTGTTTTTTAAAAAAACGTTTTTTTTTCACAGGTTTCAATAGAAATGGTTCGCGTATCCGCCCTTAAACCCGTTCCCCCCCGGCTGTGAATCGGAGCAAAAAAAATCGATTCCAGCGCTTGACTTTCTCACGGTAGTTTTTTCTAGCTGCCCCCTTTAATCTTCATGGGCTAATTTTTCCCGTGTCAGCCCCCTCTAAGGTACGCCTCATATTCCCCCCACTTATGATCAGAGCTGGTCCCCATTCATCTGAAAGAATTCCTGCAAATCTGATGCCAATTTAACTGTATCCATTAGAGGCAGCCAGAGAGCATTAAATCTGCGCCAATTTCTGTTTTACTTGTAACACTGGATGGGCTGGCTGATTTTTCTGTCGTTTTTGCATTGTGCATTTGAAGAAGTGGTTGTGCTGTGTCCCTTCTTCTGTAGTTTCAGAGCATTTCTTGCTTAAATTTGGTAGTTTGCAGCCAGAAAAGAATCAAGCTTATTCTTAAGCAAGTGTTAGCTTAGCCCACTCAAGGTTTGCCCCACCCACCTGACAGCTATTCACATGTTTCTACCTATTCAAATAATAGGTTTATTGGCCGTGAGGTGGGCGGGTCCTGAATTAAGCAGACTCTTCTCTGGCAGAACAGGCAGAAAACTGCCAGATTTGAGCATTAAATACATTAAAAACTACAGCACCTTACAGAATAAGGGGCACAGGGATGGAAACAGCATGTCTTACACTGGCTTGTGCTGCCCTCGGCAAGGGTGGCACAATCTATGTGACAGGTTCTTCTTAATGGCAATATGAGTTTTAGTGCCAGCTGGCGCTACTGTATTTTTTATCTTTTTGGGAACCTATAGTACTGTACAGCCCAATGACTGGCACTGGTGTCTGTCAGTTATAACAATAGATGTGCTAGCTGAGTTTTCAGGCTTTTGTGCAAATGCTCAACTTGAATGCATGGGTTCTTGTGATGTCCCGTTCAGAGGCAGTTTGGAAGCATTTTTCTTGCTTTGCATTTCAGTATTTGTCAGCTTCAATTTATGAGTTTCCATAGTCTGCCTTTAAGGGAACAAGATGTTACGCCTACACACTTTCACCTTCCAATAACAGCACTTACAACTGACCTGTGGCACAGCACATACTTTACAAACTGACTTGTGGTAAATTTGAAAAAAAAATGTGAAATGGTTAGGCTTTCTGGGTATACATGTTTAATAAACATCAGTCAACAAATAAGTAAAGTTTGTCGTAAATTTACACTAAGGGCGACGTGTATGAACTTGATGCAGACAGGCCGGTTCTAAATAGCTTTAAAGCAGTGTAGAATGCGCCAGTGTGTATGATCCGGTCATACTGAGGTTCATACATTTGGCGCATCGTAGGTGTAATTTTGACATGACATAGCAAGCACAATGGTTGGTGTGCAGGAGAAGACTTCACAAAATTCCTGACAGCTAGGGCCATGCTGACTGATGTTAATTATTAAACTATATTAAATAAAATAATTTTCCACTAATATAAAATTATCTAACAAAATTAATGTTTAATAAAATAGAAAATTAATTTACAATTAAATATAAAATATTAAATTATATATCATATAAAATGAAAAAACCAGTACAGCATCTACCATAAATACCATAGCATAGTGAAATAGCATGTCAGCAGGACCTTTGGTGTGCCGGCTATTGCCATATGTAAAATAAAGGCAGCTAAATACAATTTCAACACTGATATCACCTGATTAAATTAGTTTCATTTAATGTAGTTAAAACAGAAAATAAAAACAGAATGAAATTTTATTAACATGATTTTTTTTATTAGAAAATTGTCAATCAATTGCACTAGTCTCCATAGAGAAGAAAAGTAACGATACAAATGTTACAGTTTTTACCTATGATTTAAAGTAATAGCTACTTATCGCTTGCAACATTCTAACCACAAATTGAGATTGACACAGGGAGAGCATTGTGAGGTAGTAGAAAGAGAAACATTGCACAGTATGATTGATGTTTAGGAGCTTCTGTTCTTCTCTGTAGAGATAAAAGCAGTTGATCGAGTTGCTTTTCTAATGTAAATTTTTTATGTTAATAAAATGATGTACAGATTTTTATATCTTGTTTTTTTATAACAAATTTTTTGGGATCTTATACAATTGATAATTATTTAAAATGATATAATTATTAATTTTATATAAATTACTTTTCATTATTTTAGTGGTTTAAGTTGAAAAATAATTTATATTTCTTTTCCCTAATGTCAAATCTAGTTAGTCTACAACAACTTTGGCCTCAGTCAGACCACTTTTACCTTGGTCTGGTTGTTCTGACAGTTATGCTCCTACTTTTGGAGTTCCACATTCATAAACGTGTCTAATCCTACAAATCTGATGCGACATACCCCCACATCTTTAGCACATTCAAAAGTGTTGAACCTTGCAGCAGAATATGCCAAATTTGGACGTATGACTGTTCAGACATCTATAGAACCGGGCTACGGCAGGTTTTTTTTGGCTCTAATCACGGCAGAAACCTAGTTTAGCCACGTTAATACATGTTGCCCTAAGGCTAAGTTCACACACCGTAATTGCAATTACGCCGGGACTTCGGGAGCTCGCGCCGGTTGGCACGTACTCCATAGACATTTGTTACTAGCAGTGCGTATTCGCCATTAGTAATTGACATGTCACTCATCTCCCCGTGCGTCGTATTGTACGAGTGGGGAGAGGAGGCGTAAACCAGAGTTCTCTATGAGAACTGTGGATTACCGTAATGACTGGGGCGCATTTTGCTCATATTTGAGCGCAGTACACCACGAAATACGTGGCGAAATGCTCCCCAATTTAACCCGTGTGAACATAGCCTAAGTGTTACAATAAAATAGAAAAATAAACTGTTGTGGCTGTACTTTATATTCTCCAACATGAAAAATACAGCTGCATCCTGCAGGCACTAGAATTGAAAGACTGAATGAATGGAACACTTAAGCTGCATCATTGCTCTCTATTCTACGTATATAAAATAGAGGATTTTAGCGCACACTTTGATCAAATTGTGTATGCCCACCTGTCAGATCAAGGTAAACGCATCAGTGTACCCCAAACTCTACATCTGCCTCTATGTGAGGCCGAAGCACCCATATATTCATAGCAATAGTTTCCATCGTTTACGGTTTGTGGCAAACTGTAGCATTTGCAGAAAATAAGTTGAAACACAGATGATAAGCTTTCCAAATGTGTGAGTTCTTCCAGAATACCAGAGCAAAACAAAAAAAAAAAAAACATTTCAGATTGTTAATGATTATTTTTATAGCCCACTTAATACAATCGTTGTCCCATTCTAATGCAGCATTTGCTAGAAAATGGAATGGAAATTGAGGCTCTGCTTAGAAAGAATATCCATTTAAAAGTCTAAGAAATTCCCTAATGAATGTTTCATATGGACAATACTACAGTAGTTCTCCATTTAATTTTGTGATTTATGTAGATCTAAATGTAACAAGAAATATGTTTATTTGAAGAAATAAATCAACAAAAAAACAGCTGACATAATAATAGCCCACTAATCGAAATACAGTAGAAGAAATAAAAAACATTTCTGGATGTAAGCCCCCAGGAAACTTTCGGATTTAATTGACAGACAGCAAGAAGAGTCCAATCAGCATGTTCATAAAATTCCTGGTTTAAAACCGATTTATGTACATTTATTCTGTTATGTGCTTATTTTAATGAGCACTTATCAGCATTGAGGTGTAGGGGCTGACAATCTCATCCACACTTGTTACTATAAAGTGTGCAATACTCAACCATAATATTTCCATAGACGAACAACAGCATTAAGCTGGTTGAAGCTGAAACCTCTGACCATTTCTGAAACATATCAGTGTGTAGTATTTCTGTTTAGCTAGCGAGAATCTAGTAAGTGCAGTTAGTGTGAAGTGGAAATTGTCAGCAGTGTGCTACCATCCCTTTAGGATTTTCTGCCTCAGCCAGGATTCTGTACGGAATAGGGCTGTGGAGTCGGGAGTCCATTTTGGTGGACTCAGAGTAGTTATAAAATGACACGAATCTGACTCCCAAAACAAATAATAAATTGGTACAGTTAGTTCAATCCAGTGCCAAAAGCAAGAGGAATTGGGTCTTGCCCGTGCTACTGCTACTATATCTTCAGCCTCATCAGATGAGGAGTTTTATTGATGACATGGAGCGTCTTAACAGCATTATGGGCCCTTGGGCATAACTGTGCACTGGGCCCCCCAACACACACAACCACTCACAGGAATACATATATACATTATCAATAACAAATTTATAATCTACAACACCGCCATATAAAGACCAAAAAAGTGGTCAGATACCAGCTCAGGTCACCAGCATATGACAGTGACTAATCCAACACAGAAGAAGGAAAACCCGACATGCAGGAGACATCTTCTCCGAGTCATTCTTTTTCCCTTTTCCTTCTCCATCCGGCCCGGAACGTCATGGCAACTTCTCCCGGCCACAAATCATCCCTGCAGAATCTTAGAATCCTCACTTTTTCAGCACTTCCTTATTAATTCCTACCTCTGGTATGGGTGCCCGTTATTAAGTAGGTAGGTAGTAATGTTTCCCACCATGAAGTAGGTAGGTATGTAGACCTCCACTAGTTAGGTATTTAGGTCCTGATATGGATAATTCTTTCCTAAATTCTATAGTTCCATAACTGTGAGATAATTTTCTAATGACCAGTACTTTTCCATGAAGCTGCAGCTAAACCTCATCTATCCTTCTGTGCCCTTGCATTGTTGTTGTAGAAACCCAGAAGTTGTCTCCTCATAAGTATCAACATTATTACTTTGTTATGAGCTTGTGAAGGACATATCCTAAAGCAGACTGTTAGATTTTTAGAAGTAGAAGGCTAGAGATAAAACCGCAAGCCATGCTATTCTGTCACATGCAGGAGAACCACTGACCTTTAGACTTTTCAAAATGATTATGTCATACATACTAGCCAGAGCTTAAGAATAATTAGAGGTGTGTTTTTATTACTAATGAACTGACCAATAAAAAATTATTAATGAGGCGATTGTTATAATAAATGAATAATAATGAAAAAGCGTTGATTAAATGATAATTTTATTATATTGTCCAATAAAGATATACTACCTGCTTTGCATAACAAAAGGCCTACCACTGAAAGCTTATAAAAACTCTTGCCAAACTTTTAATTTTTATGTAAAACACCTCATTTTTATGAAACTTGGCTGGACCATTGTAATCTAAGCATTTCTTACACTTCGTCTCACCCATACACCCTAATAGATTGTAAGCTCTCGCGAGTAGGGCTCTCATACCTTGTGTCTCATCTGTAAGTACTTTTTAATGTGTAATGTCTGTATGTATACCTTCTAAATTGTAAAGTGCTACGGAATATGTTGGTGCTATATAAATAAAGATTATTATTACTTAATAAAGAAGAGAGGATGTATCAACATTTTGGAAATGTCTCTTGTTCTTTCGACGATGTATGTACATACACTCTTGAGTTAATTTATCATTTGGACACCGCACAAACCTAGCTGGGAGATATTTTAGTCTTGATAACAGCCCACTGTAGGTAGATATACAGGTCCCCATAGATAGGAAGGTATATATTCCTCCTGTAGGTAGTTATACAGCCTCCTGAAGGTAGGTATATATGCCCCTTTCTAGGCAGGTATACAGTCCCCTATTTGTAGGTAGTTATATATTCCCTCTGTAGGTAAAGAGGTATACAGCCCCCTGTAGGTACACAGACCCATGTATATACAAGTCCCTGTGGGTAGGTACACAGCCCTCTGTATATACCAGGGGTGTCAAACTGCTGGCCCTCCAGCTGTTGGGAAACTATAACTCCCATCATGCCCACTGTTATAGATTATACAAATTTCCATGATGGGAGTTGTAGTTTCCCAACAGCTGGAGGGCCGGCAGTTTGACACCTGTGGTATATACCAACATTGTATATTCAACCCCCTGTAAGTAGGTTCACAGCCCCTTGAATATATAGCCCACTGTAGATGGGTACACAGCCCCCTGTATATTTAGACTCCTGTTTATACAGACCTCTGTAGCCCCCACTGATTTAGAAAATACAAAAAAAAACAAAAAAAAAAAACACCACTCCTCACCTCTCCGCACTCCCCCTCTAAGGACCTCACTGTTGGAGCTAGCTTCAGGTGTGACGTCATTGCGCCGCCTACGCCGGCGCTCCCGGAATCTCGTAGGCAAG